>JAUZST010092058.1:0-19360 GCA_034779995.1 Parotocinclus haroldoi
CTCTCTCTCTCTTATATATATATATATATATATATATATATATATAGAGAGACACACACACACACACACACACACACACACACACACACACAGTAAATATATATATGCGCCGGCTTTCCGTCTCGTTTCATCTGGGTGATCTTCCATGTTTTGCTCTCTCCGTTACGTTGTCTATTGATGCATTTTTGGCTCCAAACAAAAGAATCAGGTCCAGAATACATCACAGTGTAACAGCTTTCCCTTCTGCATGGTTGTACATTTCTGCATTTTCTATAATTATACTTGTTATTCGTGTTTTCTGTAGATATGTGCAAACCAATCCAGTGCTCTATCGATGTTGGCAAACCATTTCTAATGCACTTTGCTGCAAGAGGTCAAGGCAAAATGCTGATGACTAGATTGTTTAGATTCAGTGAGGTTTATGGGTCAACCCATTCTAAATGCCACAGGAGATTCCATGCCTGTATCCTTTACACTGTTAACACTGAGTTTGGTTAAAGTAACAGAAATCATTAATCAAAAGGGGCCTGTGCATACCTTTAGGAATGTTGTGTAATAACAACAACATTGATTAACAACCTGCTATTCGAATAGAACTCATTCAGGGAAACGGCTCAGAATAGCAGGAGCCATGAAAGGGACTTTTCAAACCAGGGTTAATTCTTAATTCATTTACAACCTGTACTATATTCTCTGACAGACTGTTGATTGACTTATTGCATGCTGTCTGACAGATTCAATAATGCATGCACTTATAAGGTTACCGTACTCTGCCTCTGACCAGCTCGATGAGTTTGATCTGATGGCTCTGAGGGCATGTAAGGGACATTATTGTAAGGGACATTATTGCCGTACATTATTGGAAAGACATATTGTACTTTTGCAGAGAAATAAAAGATTGTGCACAAAGAGTAAAATTAAACTGTGAACTCAAGCCTTACCTTTGCGCTCTGATGTTAACTGATGCGATTTTAACAACTATGTAAGAAAAAAGACTAACGTTAAATGGCTAATGTTTAACTACAGTAAACGTTCTATTCATAAAATAGCAGTAGCACTTTACCTCAGCAATATGTTTCTCCAGCTCCTCCAGTTGCTCATGTTGCACTATCTGAAGCTGTTCGATCTCTTTGGACTGGTTCAAGGCAAGCTGTCAATCAACATCACAGACTTTAATCCAAATAATCATAGCAGAAGGTTAAATAAAGAAGCACCTTCCCTGGATAACAGTAAAGAACTGTACCTTTTTTCTTTCTATGAGAAACTTTCTTGTATTGTTGCTATTCAGCTCCCGAACTCTCCTGTGGGTAATGCAATCACAATGCCGCAAGAAATAGGCACATCGAATCAGAAATAGAAGTTCACACTGAACAAAAGGCAACAAGAAGGTCACCAAGTGTCAACATCAAAAGTTTACAAACATAGTAAACAGTAAACATCTGAGTGGTGTCTGTGAAGCTAACATTTTCACTCGTAAATGTTTTTTTGTCATTCAGATGTGAACAAGATAAATCTATCGTCGACTTTTTTTTCCTATTATAATTCTTAACACCTCGGCTGTAGTGGCGCAGGGGAAGTATTGCGTAGGCGAAAAGCTGACTAAAATGGCTCATATAGATTATTGGTAAAAAGGTGAGCCTGTGGCTGAAAAGCAACAACCTTTTCCAAAACCTTAACCACAAAAGGAAGGTTGGAAATCAATCAAGAATTGTTCAACACTGTTGGATCTAGGCCATTTTTCAGACTTGGGGTAAATGTAGGAGTTCTAACTTCAGTGGAACCATTCCAATAGAAAAAGCACTATTAATCAGATGGAAAATGGGGGCATTTAAAGGTAGACACATTTTCAGGAGAAAAGCGGAGGCTGGATCTAATCGACAAGAGGATGAGTTCGACCTCATAATTATGTCCTTGATAGCTGATGAGCTTGTAGGAGTACAACTGCAAAGTGGGTGAACATGTGATTAAGGAGACACATTGTGCAAAGCAGACAGAGAAATGTTGTTAAGAAAAGATTCACAAAGCTCATCAGACCCCAATCTAGTACAAACAGGTGGGTTAATCACTTTATTTATTTTCACAAACAATGTCCTGCTTCTACAACGACCCATATCGATTGCTTATGAAAAGCAGGAGCACCTGATATGATCAGGTGGTCAACTCTAACCTGTAAACTGGACAACAGTTTATATATTTATATAGCCATTAAAGGAGCCAGAAAGTAACTTTTATGGTCCAGAATTCATGGTTATGGCATGGAGAAAAATAGGTTGTGTCCAATTTTCAGAGTAGTGTGTAAGTCTAGAGCTTTAGAAAAAGAGTGGTGTACAGGAGTTAACAACATCATCCATGGATTTCAAAGCATGAGGAGATGAGGAGAAGCACTCTTAATCAACGACTTTCATACTTTGTGACTCATCTTAGGAAGGGGAATACTAAAACACTATTCAATGAGGATGTTGTTAAAAGCACCAGTTTAAGAGCCAATGACTGGCACTTTTCATATATTGGGAAAATCTAAATTGTTTATACTGTAGTTGAAACACTCCACTATGGAAATAAGATCATTTTACTTGCACATTCCGTATCCACACATACCGAATCAATCAATTAACAAAATTGGAGCAGTAGTGGCACAAGCAATATTGAGTTATTTATCCAGGAGCATAGGGGGCAAGATAGGAACAATCCTGTACAGGTTGCCACTTTATCATAGGGCGCACGCACACGCACGCACACACACACACACGCAGACACGCAGACACGCAGACACGCAGACACGCACACACTAGGGTCACTTTAGTGTAATCGATTAACCTAAAGCATGTCTTTTAGTTTGTGAGAGGAAACCGGAGCATCTGGTATAACCTACACGTGCAATTCATTTAGAGAGGAAAAAAACCTGACGTCCTCAGTTTTTTCTGGCTTGATATAATCTTTTCATATGCCTAGTTGAATATTTACTCCTTTTTGAGAGGGAAAAATGGTGGCTCGTGGATGCCAAATCTATCTGTCTAAAACCAGTGAATAGAAGTCGGAGTAGTAATAAGGATTCCAGTGGTTTGTCTTGTGGTTTGATCAGTGAATGTAGCAAGGGTGTCCAAGATCTTTACAGTACATGTTTGCTACATAATAATAAATGGGATTAGTCAGATACCTGACATCTTAACAACACCGCTCCATCCAAATTCCTAAAAGTTCTACCATTACAAGTCAACTAACCAGCCAGGCAAAGAGCTGTGAGCACACAGCTGAACAAGACAAGTAAAAATCATTGCAAATATAACCTTGACCTCCAACATACTTTGGCAGACTAACGGTTATAATTCTGGATTGTGGACCAAAAAGATCAGGGTTCCAATCCTACCTCTGCCAAACTGCCACTGTTGGGTCTTTGAGCAAGGCAATATCAGTGATCAGTAACTCTGGATAAAGGCATCAGCTAAGTAACAATGTCAATTTAAATGTATGACAAAAAGGTGAAGAACAGAAGTGGGTGATGAAGGGTGATGCTTTTCTATGAGTACTGTATGGCTTTAAAAGGTTCATGTCCCGTTGTGGAGCAGCCATGCATTTTATGACCCCATCCCAGCGAGTATGGCCAGCGAGTATGGCCACATGTAATTCAAAGAGTGACTTTTGCAAGCCATTTGGACGCCACAGGATTTCTGAAAGCTATCGAATAAAAATACAAACCAAATTTATAGTCCTATATTACTATGTGGTATGTTATGATAGCTATGTGGTCACTGGAGCACAGTAAATATCAAGTTTAACGCAGATAAGCTTTGTTGTTTGTGCTTTCTACTGCATTTTAGTAAGGATGCCATTACCGTTCTCGCTCAGCCTTGTTTTTGATGCTTTTGTCCTGACTGATTGCTTTGCTGTTTTCCATCGATGACTTTGCTTGGTTAGCTTTCATCTCCTTACTCTGTCTGAAAGACGGGGCAAACAAACAGAGCAACTTTTTTATATCAGGAGTAATATCAGAATAGAACAGAATATTATACCATCTTGCCTCAGGACATGCGCCTTCTATTAGCATGCCTCGTTCAGGGGAGATGTTTTATATCCTGCACCATATTAAGCCTGCAGTGAGGGGCAAGTGGTGCACAGAAAATGAAAACATATATTTATATAGAAATGGGTCAATAACTAGAGAAGATTCCCAAAAAGCGATAAATTAGAGGAACCACACACACATTTCTATTCTGACTTGTGTATTTTCAGTCGTTTAATGAGCATGACATGAACAACCCTGGAGGGGGTGTTAAGATCTCCTACAGAGGGCAATATTGTTTTGTCAAAAAAACATTCACAAACAGCACAAGCTAAAACAAATCTTTCAGAACTGGTGTTGACCTCAGGCTGTAATCTGGCACAGCAGGGAGGGGTGAGGTCATTGCTAAGTTGAATAAATGAGGAATCTTATAGAAGGGACGTTCACAATATTCCCTTATCTTTGTCCAGCCAAGGACGTTTAATATTCACGACCGTGTTTACATTCACCTTGCAAGGCAAATGTATACTGCTTAAGCCCATACATATAATTACTTGGAACAAAACACGATTTACTGCCTGTTGTGCTGGTATGTAAGAAAGATACCTTTTAATAACCTTACATATTAAAGCTACCATAATTCCACTGAAGAGCTATTTCTGACTAGGCAGCAACAAAATGTATTCCCATTACCGATCATGGAGGTGAACGAGCTGCTGTTTCTGCTCTTCCTGCGTATTCAGCATTAGCTTTCGAAGCTGCTCGAATTGCTGCAGGATGTGCTGATCTCTCAGGTCCTGGCTCTCCTCACTGTGAGCTCTTATAATTTCAGCCAACTCCTCTGCATGGGCAGCAGCCATATTCTTCACCTATCACGCCAGGACAGAAGGGTGACTTACCGAGTGCCAGGAATTAAGATGTGTCCCCAAGTTTAGTCCAAAGTCAGTGAGAATGAATGAGCATTGAAAATCATAAACCGAGACCTAGTTGAAGGGCCCTTTGAGAGAATTTCAGTCATTAGGGGAGTTCTGAACACTAAACTGCAGGAGGTTGTAGCAGCAGAGTTTAATGTTGTTAAAATCCTGTTAAGTTTACCCTGTGTAAATAAAGCCATGTTCTGGTCATGGTTTAGTCTGATAAACTCATGTAATTAAGTCAGAGGAATGCCAAGTAAAAGTTAATAGTCCATGACATAATGTCTTAATTTAATCTGTATGGAGTTAGAGATTCAGAAAACATATATTCCATTAAATGTGTCCTATATTCATTGTCATCTGCACTTATCACACACAAATCAGAAAAGAATATTGGGTTGGTATGGAAAATACAAATAAATTTTAAAAATGCAGTGTTTCTTACATTTAATACGACTTTCATTTTATTGCTGAAAGTATGAACCTGAAATATTTAATGGTTTGTGGTCAACTTCACTTCATGATTAGTATTTAATAAACAACATTAAACATCCATTCCTGCATTTCAGGAGTGCAACATTCCTAAAGAAGTTAGAAGATTTAATGAAACAAAGGATTTTATACAAACAAAGCATCCAGGAAAGGCTGAATCTCTCAGGAGCAAAAATGGGCAGATGATATCCAGTTGGTCAACAAATACGTCAGATAATTATTTAAATGTTTCAAAATTTCCCTTAAAGAAGGGATTTTCATATTTCAGTCCTCTAACTTTTTCAGATTTTACTTGTTTTGTGTTGTCTTGGTGATCAATTTTTTAAAAAAAATGTTCATTTAAAAGATGTCATCTTGAAGGAACTAATATTGCTCTTAACTCTCTGGATTGGTGGTCCTTTTTGGCTTTTGTCTGGAGCATACTGTACATTTTCTGATTTATTTGGGCTCAGAGGCATCTAGGTTGGACCATCACACAGGGGAAATGTGTACTGTCCTCAGATGAATTAGTTTGGAAGATCTTTTTGGGAAAAAGACTGTGCGCTCTGGACCAAAGATGAAAAATCCCACCCAAACTATTATCAGCTGCAAGTCCAAAAGCCAGGGCTTGTCATGGTTTGTCAGTGCCCTTAGCAAATGCCCTATCTGTTATATTATACATAACAAGGGTGTTAAATTATTATTGCATTCATACATCATTATTAATTAATGCATTATTAATTTCAAGTATTTAAAATAATGATCATTATTTTAATTCATGCTGCTGGTGTAATGGTGTGTGCAATATTTTTGTGCCATACTTTGAACACTTTATTATTAATGGAGCATCGCTTAAACGCCACAGCCTACCCGAGTATTGTTGCTAACCATGCCATCCGTATACATCCGTATATGACCACAGTCTAAAATCTTCTGATGACTACTTCTACTGATTTCTTGAACACTGTACTCAAATGGCCTCCACACTCACGAGATCTCAATGTGGTGGAATGGGAAATTCACACCATGAACATGAAGCCAACAAATCTCCTATCATGTCAATCTCTGAGGAACGTTTCCAGCACCTTGTTGAATTTATGCTGCAAATAATTAATTCCGATCTGAAGGAAAAAGGGGAACAAACCAGGGAGTAGCAAGGTGTACCTAATAAAGTGGCTGGCTTGCTATATGATGGTCACTCCTAGCGCCAGTCCCAAGCTAGGCTAAATCAGGATGTGTAATATGCAGAACAAGAAGAATCTGTTAATAGGAACCCTTACTGGGAACAACTAAACCAACAACACAGAGTAATGGTTCATTTAAATTAAATATTTTAAGTGTTTCCATCTATTTTATTATCAGTCACAAACAGCTACTAACAGACATCCTTTAAGACCATTTTAACAAAAACAGTCACTAATTTCCTTAGCTATTAATATTAATTATGTCCTGATTTACTATACATGTGCAGGCATTGAGCTTCATTAAGTCCAAATGATTTTAAGATTACAATCTTACTAATTATAGGCGGATGGCTCAGTGGTTAATGCTATCTTCTTACAGCTTTATAGAGACCTTAAATTGAATCCTGCTCTGACAATCACCTGTGTACAGATGTGCATGTATTTATTGTGCCCTGTGCTGGAAGCAAGGTCTCAACACACTGCAGTTTTGAATTTGGTCAGGAAAGTAGTTTGAATAATTGTGTGTCCACATTCAAAGTTATTCCGAACACATCTTTTCAAATGTGGCTGAGAGAATGGATGTTATATGGAGTGAGGAACAAAGTGCTCCATAAAGGAAAGAACAAACAGAATTCTGCACCTTTGTTTTGTGGTCTGCGGTTCTAGTCTTCATCTTCCTTTCCATGTCTCTCACTGTTTCACAGTTACGTTCACTGAGGGTGCATGAAAAATGTAAAATAATTTAGTTTATTTTTCCTACTGAAAACACTATTAAAAATACATTCTGTTGAAAAACAGTGGCTGTATGGCCCCATTATTCACTTTGTTTCCTTTACAGTGCTTGGGGCATGTTTTAATTATCAGGTTACTCTCTATGCATTTAGGATAGATGCCTCTGTGACTGACCTCACTGTTTTAAGGCTTTTTTCAAGCTGCTTTTCTAGTGCTAGCTTTTCCTTTTCATGTAGAGCCACGACCTTGTCCATCTGAGTGCAATGAGATCTCTGCAATGCAGTTTGTACCTAAGACATGAAGCAATATTACATCCTTTTCCCTTCTCTCCCCCAGCTTAAGCTCATGCTCTTCACAATCTAGTTTGTGAGCAGCACACAATGCCAGTAAACAATTCACCACTCAAGAGAACATAAATGACTTTAGTCACCTTTGCGTGCTTCTTCTTTAAAATATTCAGTTCTTTCAGCTGTTTCTTCATCAGCTTTATGTAAGCCTGGAATGTTGTGTAAAAAGCAGAACGAACCATCATGCACACTAGGCATTAAAATTTAAGACAATGTTTTATCATACGGCTTCACTAAGTTTGCTCTCTACGTATAAAACTGAATTCTTTATACCTTCATCTGTTTTAGATCATCAATGGTAACTTGAGGAATAACCATTGTCAAATCTGTCAGACAGAGTTAAAAAATAAAATAAAATACCAAAAGATATGTGCGTAATGTTTCTGTGGCATGCTCATGAGAAGTAAATACCCTTTTTAAAACTCCCTGCATTCTGGTCCGATGTGCTCTGTTTCTGTGAAACCTTCTGTGGTGAAACAGCCTTCACCTGGTTTGTCTTTCCTTTCTTATTCCTCTTCAAACTGGCTTTTGGCACCTCAGCTATCTCCCACTGCACAGAAAATCAAATGAAAAGCAAAAATGTACATTTAGGAGAGACTGTTTGCATTTTGTAGTTGTTTAACATCATCTCATGACCGTTTTTCAACCTTTTTTCTTTAAAGTGAAAGACTTGGTCTTGTTTCTGAACTAAGCATATTTATAATTTTAACAATGGCCGAGTTATTTACAGTCCCCATATATGTTCACAGGTATCACATTTTCAGCTGATTCTGTAAATGAAAGAACTTAACTTAAGAAACTTAAAAATATGACATAAGATAATCGTCAAAATCTCGGGCACACCCAAAATCACCATAAAAATGCAAAGAAATGATGATGCTATGTGATTTAAGAACAATTGCTAATTTCCTAACTGACTGATTATGTTTAACATAAATGCACACTGACATTTTCTTTGCTTATTTCAGCTATTATAACATTAATAATTAAAAAACACAAAAAATATTTCCTAAATGGTCCATTTGGTATCCACTATAGTGTGCAACAGCGATAATGACAACTTCCAGTAATACTATTAAAAATATATATCGAGAGGGAGGATAAAATGTAGTACATAGTACTTGTGGCACCTGCATTAACCAAAAAGTAGTTGGTAAGTAGTTAAGATTATTTAATTAAAAAAAATAAAACCTTTGTTTTAGATAGACATTTTGCATGGGCACTCACTAGTTTCTTTCCACCGTTTCACAGTAGCCTTTAAGTCAAAATAATAGAAAAAAGATAATAAATTGTGCCTTTCAGTAGGTGTCTCTAAACTTTTGACTGCACATTTAAGTAAGCACTAACAAGTTTCGAAGGCCTTAAAAAAGACTTAAAAGTGCAGGATCCATACTTTTGGACATTGCTTCCAATGTACTTTCTATCCTTTAATTTAACCAGATTATTCTAATTAAAAATAAATTATTATTTTCAATGGTGGCCTGGAAAGCAGCACAGAGAAAAGAGAGGCACAGATAGGAGAAGAAAATTATAGTATACAAAATGTAAGCGAATAATAAATACAAAAGATTATAGAAATTGACATACAGCATTAGTAAATGCAATAAATAAAGGGAGGGTGAAAAACCATCAGTTTGTTGAAAAACAGATATAAATATCAGTATGGAAATGCTTTTTATTTAACTTGAAAATTATAGTGTTAGATAACTGACTGCAGTTTGTGTGTTTTCTGTAATGTATTCCAATTGTGAGCAGCTGCAAAATGCATTGGAACGTACACATTATAATTTGCAGAAATGTTCAATTCGAATTTGGGCCGTCATGCTGAATGCTTAAATAATGCAATGACTCAATTATATTTTAACGGCATAAATATTTTAATTGCACTTTTGCTGCTTGTTCATGACGTTCTCCAAAATGGTCCTTCCTTAACTATTCCCTATATTTTACATACCACATATAGCACAACTTGTATGAGAAAGTGTAAGGAATAGTAAACATAGATTCACTAAAGTTCATGCTGGGAACAGAAAACAACAGCTTGCACATTGAAATTGTATTTTGAATAACATTGAATAACGTTTTTCATTAAAAAAAAAAGGTTTGATTGCTTGTCTGTCAGAGACGTCCCAGTGAAATGGTGTGCTGCCACAAAAAAGACATGACGAGAATAATATTATTGAATAATTAAAAAGTAATAAACGCAGTCTGGTAAAGTTTATACTGTTTACACTTATGGCTGTGTAGTGCTATTTTAATAGAAGAGCTGTTTCTTTAGTGCCAAACAGGAACAAGCTAAAGCAATTGTGATTCATCTTGAATAACAGTTCAAAGTGCATGCATTTATTGGGATTAAATGTTTGAATCATTTGAAAGCACTTACACAGAACTTACAAGACATGTGCTAGGTCAGTTGGTGCCTCTAAAGTGTTCCAACATGAGGGTGTGTGTGTGTGTGTTGGGGGAAGGGGGTTGTCCTGTTTATAGTTGGTTCTCGCTTTGAACCCTGTGTTGTCAGTTAGAGGCAGGCTACCTGTCACATTGACGTGGTTATGAAAATGAATGAATGAATGATTATCTAATGGAAAAAAAAAAACAGTTCAGGTTGCTCACTGATAGGAGATAACTGAAGCAGCACTACTTCCAAAAACTCTTCGATCTCCATTCATTATAGCAGATGAGTGGTTCAAACCAAATAATTAAAGTGTTACAGTTTGAAAAACCCCTTTATCAAAGTTAGAATGTAATATTTCTTAGTTTGAGTCAAACAAAGCGTACTATTTGAACAAACTATTTCGTGTTTAAACTGGATAATAATAATGTACAGCGATGATCAGCAGTTCAGCATTAATTTATGAAGATAATTATTGCTCTTGGTGACGCAGCAACAACTCACTTATTAGGTATTAGTCTCTTAGGTATTAGGTTTTAGTCTCAGTATTGCCTTCTGGACAGCTCTAAGGGAGGGGAGGTCAGACTCATACCCAGTCCTACAAAGAACTGGTTACCCATGATACCTGTGCCTTGTGAATTTTGGGACAGGCTTTACACTTCCCCATGATATCACAACTAAATAAATTCCAAATGAAGAGAGTGAAGAAAAGGAAAGATACAATAAATAAATGCTTACCGTCTCAATCCCCATGGCTCTCATTTGATCTGTTCTTTTTTCAGAGATGGATAAGAACTTCTTGGGATCTGACAGAGCATCTACAATGGCTAGAAAACAGACATCTGAGTAAATGAACACATACTTGGACTGCTCACACATTATTTAGAAGTGTTGCAAAACCGGTATTAATATCTGATTTGGCCAAGCCTTGCTCGTAGGTATAGTAAAACTGTAGATATAAAAATCAATTACAACTAAATTTTGTATGCCTGCAGCAGGTTTTTAAGCCTATAACACGGTGCTGCTAGTTTGTAGCCCATTATAAACACTGTTCACAAAAATCAGGTTTTAAGTTCATTTTGAAAAATATCAACACATTTTTGTGAGTAGTGTATATATGATGCTTTGTGGTTTTATTGATTAGAATTAATACTATAAAAGAAATATAGAAGGATAGATTAAGGAGAAAAATGAAAAGACATTTAGATTTAACATGAAATAAAAAACAGGGACTCTAAACTATGAACAATGTTTTCTATTTTGGTGTGCAGAAAAATTAGCTGTTTAATTTTAAAAAGTCACCAAAACAGAGCTAAAGCAAATTCTTTATGAATACAGCTAAAAAAAATTTAAGGATATTTTATATGAGATATTTCATTTTAATTTATCCCAGGTAGCTAAATTCTATGTAGCCCTTAAGCACCCTTAAATGTTGGACATGGCACTGGGGTTCCAAACTAGCTATCCTGTCCACGTGTGGTAGTAGGGGACACCGAATTCAGCTGTACATATCTGTAAGCCTGTTATAGAATAAATTAAGACTGACGATTTTTAAGTAACTGTTTAAAGTTTGATTATTCTAACGAATGAATGTCTGTGCTTTAGTGGTCAATACAATACATACTTTTGGTAGGTTACACAGTTACCAAGTGGCTAGCCAAACCATATATCTATGACCTGTCATTACCTTGGTTACAACTTGGCTGACTATTTTTTTAATAACTTGCAGATGTCCATAATTCATGCAAAAAAAACTGGAAGAAACTGGTTGTCACTGAAAGCATTTGTCATACAAGCTACTGGAAAGAGGTTTGGGCTTAATGGAAAATGTACTGCCTGTGGTGAAGGTGGGTGTCCTGTTCAGTTCTGTTCAGCAAGTCATTATAAAATGTAATTTTTATCACCATGGTTTAACTGTAGTGCAGTAATGTTTTACTAGGACATGTGCAGTGGGGCCAAAAAGTATTTAGTCAGCCACTGATTGTGCAACTTCTCCTACTTAGAAAGTTGAAAGAGGTCTGTCACTTTCATCATAGGTACACTTCAACTATTAAAGACAAAATGAGAAAAAATCTAGGGAATCACATTGTAGGATTTTTAAAGAATTTATTTGTAAATTATGGCCAAGACTAAAGAGCTGTGGAAGGACACCAGGAAGAAAATTTTAGACTTGCACCAGGCTGGGAAGAGTGAATCTACAATAGGAAAGCAGGTTGGTATGAAAAAACTGTGGGAGCAATTGTAAGAAAGAGGACATACAAGACCACTGATAATCTCCCTTGATTTGGGGACCCATGCAAGATCTCATCCCGTGGGGTAAAAATTATCATGAGAGCAAAAATCCAAGAACTACACAGAGGGACCTGATGTGGACCTGATAGCACTGAAGATGGAACGTGGCTGGGAACTGTTTATAGGAACTGTTGCAAAGGTTATGTTACAAAGTATTGAGTTGAACTTTGTTATTGACCAAATGCTTATTTTCCACCATAATTTACAAATAAATTCTTTAGAAATCCTACAATATGATTTCCTGGATTTTTTCTCATTATTTCTCTCATAGTTGAAGTAAACCTATGATGAAAATTACAGATCTCTCTCATCTTTCTGAGTAGGAGAACTAGCACAATCACTATTACTATTTTGCCCCACTGTACCCCAGTGGGTTTGATGACGCACCTGGCACATAGCCTCTGCTAGCTTATTGATTTGTTATCATTATATTTGCAATGGGTATATAACATGACATGCTTCCTTGTATTTTGAATCCTGAATATGTAGCATTTGCAAAAGTCACTGCTGTGAAGCAGACATGTTGAAACTACCTCCGAACCCATCAGGTACATAAGTTTTGAGCACGATGTTGCAGAAGATGGTGGGTAAGGACAGAGGCTTGTTGCCCTCGTTTCGGAGGGAGATGTGTCTGTAACCAGCCTGAAGACCATCCAGAGGGAGAATCCTTTGACCAATCAGCTTATTGTTGTCATCATAGACTGCTATTCTGAGCACTGCCAGGTCTGGTAGGATTACCTTTGGGTTGGCACAAAGTGTATTAGTCACTCAGTGTGTGTGTGTGTGTGTGTGTGTGTGTGTGTGTGTGTGTGTGTGTGTGGTTGCCTGTGTGTGTACATATGGAATTTCTGCGATAAGCAGAAATTCACAGTGCAGTGCAGCAAAGATAAGAGAGGTGCAGTGAGACGCACTGACATGCTTGCTAGCAGCTTTTACTCTTGAAGTGTCCTGCAGATTTAGCATAATGATATCATGTTTTAACATGAAGAGCTTGTTTAGTGAGACAGGACAAGATGATGATTCAGAGAAAAATATAAAATGTTTTAGAAAGGTAAAGGCAAAGGTTACCTTTCTAAATACAAACGGCTCCTCATTGTACACAGGGTTTAGTCCGTTGTTCATCACTATCCTGGTGCGAAATTCTTTGCGAATGGTATCTGTAGGCAGCCCATACATATCAACCTCCACGTACGTGCCAATCTTCTTGTCCGACAAAAACTGTCCTGAGATCACCTACATCAATAGAGAAAGGCATTTTAATTCTCATCAGGCATCTGGTGCAAACTGAGCAGGAGCTAAGGCTTCAGACTGGGGATTGAAAGGTCACTGGTTCTGAGGTGACAACATGTGGACGTAGAACCAGGGGACTTTCATGCCCTTTCTCAGAGCTCTACCATTACGAACAGATGCACTTCACTCTGAACTGTCCCAGTCGGAACCCTTGGCTTGTCTGCAGACAACTCACAAAGTACTAATATTGACAAGTACATGAATAAACAAACATTTAGTATGGTAAGAGACAACTTAATACCTGGACACTGCATGTGGCAGCAATCACTCCGTCCACAGGAGTTTCTGAGAATGGATCAAACGTGCGATCTGGCCGACGCATAAAATCTGGCTTCAGCAAAAATCTGTAAGGACATAAAGGGGCATGAAGGAAGCAGTCAGAAGCTAGTTTATTTTCATTAAGGTACAACCCAGCCATTATCTCTTCAGTCATTATCTAATCTAAAGCTACAAGCCATTTAATTAAGTAACCCATCCTCCATGCATATTAGGTTGGCACTAACTGTGGAACTTCTAGACAGTGTAAAGCTGTAAGATGTAAAGTAATCCACAGTGTCACAGTGTCCAAGTCCTAGATCTGTCAAAGTTTTTGAGCCCTTAAGTATGTCTTTTAACCCTCAATTGCTTGGATTGTACATTTTGAATTTGTGCACTGTTCTGATTAAGGGTGCTAATCAAATGCTGCAACACATAGTATATATGGGTGGCATGGTGTCTCGTTGGCTAGTGCAATAGCCTCTCACTGAGAAGGTTTGATCTGGGGTGGAGTGATCTGGGTTCTTTCTCTGTGGATTCTGCATGTACTGTCTGAGTCCATCTGGGTTTATTCAGGATACTCTGGTTTACATCCACTATCCAAAGACATGCATATTCAGTTAACTGGTTGTCTCTAAAAAGTGACACTAGTGTGTGAGTGTATGGTGGCCTGCCTAGGGTTGTTCTTGCCTTGTGCCCTGTGCCATAGGATTAAGCTCTATAGGATTAAGATTTGGGAACTGTGAGGACTAGTGAATCAAGAAAATATCCAGGACTATATGACCCTTGGTTACATGGTGCCGTGTCCTACTGAAACTATCCTTTTGCCGCAATGTAAACTGCTGCCATGAAAGGAACAACTTAATCGGCCAGTGTTTAATTAGGCCCTACTGTCTAATCATCCTTTCACAGGTGTCAGAGAACCCAGCGTGTATGAATCCAGATTAATCTGCATTAATCTGACCAGGTGATATTTAACTGTTCAGTGATCCAGTTTTGTGTCGTTTTGCCCGCTGGAATCTTGGGGTTTTCCCTTTCATCTTTACCAGTTGTTTATGGCCACAGGCTCCTCTTTGGATGGATTTTTCAATCACACCATTTTCTGTATACTCTCAAGGTTGGGAGGGTTTTAAATGCTGGCCTCAACTAATCTAGAATGCATGACAATGCCTTGTTTGAATTTGCTTAATTATTCCATTTCAATGTGACTTCACACTGACATAAGTACATTAGTACAAATCCATACAAATTTCCATACAGACATGTTCCAATCATAAAAGAGCAGGTGAAGTTTTTACTCAGTGTACATCTATATATTCTGCTCTACTGTAGTCTTATTTTCACCAAGTAGTGCTCTTTGGTGAACCAGAACAGTTCTTGTCCTTCTCTTCTTAATAACTTACATATGCAGAACATATTCCCATAATTATTTTTTCCTTGATAAAAAAAAAAGATTAAATTATTCATCCATAGACGTTTTGCCAAATATCAAACACAAAAAGCAATATGAAAACAAATAATTACCCAGTTTTTTAGTTAGTTGCAATATATAAAGTATGTTAAACTGTAAACCAGCTTTTATGTACCATCAAAATGTACAGTCATTCTTAATCCATCCATATGATAACAGTTTTATATTGTACTTAAGTATTCAAAGTCAAAGTTATTTTTTATAGAGTGCTTTTTACAATAGTGCAATGTATCAAAGCAGCTTTACAAATATCTAGGTCCAAATCCCAAAATATGCAAGCCTAGGGTGACGATGGAAAGGAAAAACTACTTAAATGTTATAAAATGGAAACATTGGGAAGATTCATGAATAAAATCCTAAAATTCTTGGGCAGCCTATAAGATATAAATAAGAACTAACCTAAAATGCCCAATTAATACATTTATAGTGACAGTTTAAATACACAGATGCTAAATGCAAAACATTGAGAGATAATATATTTAAAGAAAATGCAAGAAATAACAAAAAAAACTTGGGATGAGAATGCAAAAACTATAGACTTTAAAAGAAATGTACCTATAAATACAATATTTAATTAAAGAATATGAGGAATAATGTAAAGAATATGTAGTGTGGTTATGCAGTTAAATCCACATTCTTACCTTGTGGCTAACTGAGGTTGACAATATGCTAACCTCTACATGCTTTTGGGGGCTGCCTTCATGTGAAACCCACACAGGCATAGAAGGCATTTGAGATTAAAGGAATACTTCTAGTGTTGCACAATTTAAAAAATACTTCAGGTAAGGCCAAGGGAGGAATGAGTAAATACAATGAAGAGGCAGCAATTTTTTCATGTATGTACTCTCAGGAAGCAGTACTTCATCCAATTAAATATGAAAAATGACACTCTTTGTAATAAAACAGGAAGTGGGATGCTCAGAAAAGTCTACCATGAGTTACAATGGTATGATAAAATATGGTCATATTGCTCAACCCTACTGTTCACCACTGAATTTAGCTCATTTAAGAAGGTTCAGTTGTATCTTTACAACTGTGCATATGCCATTTCTAAAACAATGACATAGCTGTTCTTCTCTCCTGTAGGCATT
Source organism: Parotocinclus haroldoi (assembly GCA_034779995.1). NCBI lineage: Eukaryota > Metazoa > Chordata > Actinopteri > Siluriformes > Loricariidae > Parotocinclus > Parotocinclus haroldoi. Next base: position 16,440 of record JAUZST010092058.1, read on the forward strand.
CTAATATCAGTGGTAGTAATGCTCAATGCTGCAAAATGTGCATTAGATTAGAACTGACTCTTCAATCCAGTGAATTAAAGGTGGCAAAAGTATTCCCATAATGATGTCCGCACTTTTTGTTTTTACACTTACACTGTCCTGTGCACACTCAAGAAGAACTGATAGAATATGCATAGCTACTCATAATCTATATTTTGAAATATATTTTTTGGAGCAGTATATTGTTTGTGTTTTAAAACAATGCAGTATTTAATTGTACATCCTTTTATTAAATTGACTTGTACATATGGAAATAATCTAACAGGTACAGTACATATGCTTACTAAAGCAGAGACAATGCATAAGTGGCATTATTAATAATGATACTGCTATACCCACATACCCACATGATCCATTGTATTCAAACTTTCCCTGATTTAGCTGCATCGCCAAATCTGAAAACAGACCATATAAAACAAATACACATATGAGCAAATAAGCTTTAACGTGGTACCATGATTTACTAACAACCATAAGGTTTATGGTGATATATTTGTAGATAGCAGATTATTGTGGTGGATCAGATTTCTTCAGGTTTTTGCTTTGCAGAATGCAGAATTTTTCCCAGAACTGATTATTTTCTGACTCTGTATGTGTAAGTTACACTACATGAACAATAGGATCCTAAAACTGTGCTATAGATAGCAGAATGACATGCTGTAATTATCTCAGGTGTACATCTCAAATAGTATGTGGTGCACATCTCTGACTTTGTGTGTGTGTGTGTGTGTGCGCGCGCACAGGGGGTTGCTACAGGATGTGATGATGGTATTACCTGGGGTCTGAAAGTTCAGAGCAACCATTTGGCAGCCAACATTCCAGAAGATCTGAGGCATGTAATTGCTAGAGTCCACTCTGCCACCTTTAGGGTAGATTCGACTCATCTGGCGTTTGTTGTAGCTGTACTTGTTAGTCAGGAAAAACATGGAAGGCTTATGGAAGGTAATACAAGTCCCTGGATTTTTTACAGCTCACTAAAATGCTAATAAATCAATCACATGTTTAAACCAAAGGCAAACTATAGAACACAGTTAGTTCAAAGGTTTTGTTTTTCTTTAGAGATGTATTTTCTTTAGGCATGTTACAAGTAAATTGTAACCAAATTCAGAGCAACAGTTTGGGGAAGGTCATTTCATGTTCATGAATGACAATACAGTTGTTTACATCTTTGCACTTATTAACAAACACAAAGTAATGGTTAGCTGAGTTTGGTTTAAAGAATTTTGATATCTACAATTTGGCACATTTTTTCTGATCCATAGTCTATCACCTTAGCTGATGTGCTGTCATGGTCTTACTTGTCCCTGTAGAGCATTGGTTTGGTGTAAAGAAAATGGAACATATACAATTTGGCATAATCACCAAATCAGTGGCAGACCTCAGTAATGCTGGTATAGCACAATGAATATTAGTGCACAACTTTAGCGGAAAACCTTCCGGAAAACTGACGGCTGCTACAGTACTCTAAACTCCAAATTAGCATTCATGCTTTTGAAATGTAGATATATTATTTGGTTCTCATAATTTGGACAAGCAGCGATACTGACATTGCCATACTATTGTCATGTCAATCATACGTTTGATTAAAATACAAAAATACATTGCCATTGTCCTAGATATTCACATTTTCTTAAAAGATATGAATATATAAATACAGCTCTCAGGTTGCAACAATTTTTGGAACAGGCCTTACAGTTGTTAATGTATCTTAAAATCTTATTCTCTATTTAAAAAAGCCAAGTCTAAATCCATTGATGGAGTTAAACGCTTTCTAGACAATCGACTACTGAAGTAAATAAGCTGTCTCATTTATACCAAGTGAGCACTTACTATTCACTGTGCATTCTCACCTCTACGCAAGATCACTATACATTGCAACTCAGAGTACGCTGTCAGAAAGAAAATGGAAGAAGGAAAATCTCAGTATATTCTACCAAATATTGACAATCATATTTCATCTGTCATAAACGGTAATGTACTCTGTTGAGATGCTGATGACTTTTTCTTAAATTCTGCATTTAAATCACTTACACCATCTCTATAAGGAACATAAGTTTCATATAAAACCTGGCAGTCCCAGAAATTTACTCATACACATTACGCCAAGAGAACTGGGAATAAGACCTCCCAGATGACACAAATAAACCAGGGCTGAGTTTCCCAAAAGCTTCACAGCACAAAGATCATGGTTAAATGGTAGAGCAAGCATTACATTAAACACTCAAGTTAAGAACTTAATAAAGACCTTGCCCCATGTGTGATAGAAATGCCACACAGCAAAACCTTTTCATAAATTTATAAGCAGCATACTAAGCAGTCCAGCATCTATTGCGGGTTTCCAACAAAGGCTCTGCTAAGCCCTTGGCTTAATATTGAATACATAATTTTATGAAACTCCACACTCCTTTGTGGGTGGAACAGCCATGATAAATCATGGACTGAAACAGGTCTGGTAAAAGTGAAATAATAAAAAAAAAAAAAAACAGAAAATCCCAAGGCCAGAGTCTTGAAGATTCTTGGTCTGCCCAGGGAACGTCCTGTGTGTCAATGCACTCTCTTTTCAAATGGTCCAGTCTGCCTGGCTGACAGGCGTACAGGTGTGCACAAAGCTGATTTCTAAGTCATGAACCTAGTCCTCCAAAAATCCATCTTATCCCTACTCCATGCTAGATTTATTTGTCTCACATCTGGCTTTAATCAAAAGTTTTAACCTTCTTACACCCTTAGTGTCCTAAACAGTTTGATTTTTTTGTTATTCACCTTTTAGCAATTCCTCCAAATAAAATCTCGATACAGTTCACATTTATATATATATATACATATTCACATTTATATATACATATATATATATATATATATATATAATACACACACATATACAT
>JAUZST010092069.1:0-19360 GCA_034779995.1 Parotocinclus haroldoi
TGTGTGTGTGTGTGTGTGTGTGTGTGTGTGTGTGTGTGTGTGTGTGTGTGTGTGTGTGTGTGTGTGTGCGCGTGTGTTTGTGGTGTGTGTGCATAGCCCTGGCCTGATTTAAGATGTATTTTTCTCCCTCCTTCCTTTCTTTAATTAATAATTAAAATCAGTAGGATGACAGTTTCTAATTAGGGTCATATTCTGAGAATGCATGCATGTTAGATGGCAGAGGTGAGAGGAAACAGATGAGGAGAAGAGCTAGAATGTGGACAAGTTTGGAAGTTTGGGATTTAAAAAAAGGCTGACATGCACCAACACTTGCATATCTGATCTGTTTCACTTAAACATTCAATAAATGTATAATAAAGTATCTTACCGAGATATTTCAAGATCTGAGGCAGGGGTTTACAAATTGTTCCAGTTCTGAACTACACAACATTGCTTGATTTGCTTCATATTCACAATGACTCTTAAGAAATCTCATCACCCAGTCCTTCCCTGTTTTAGCCTGCTTCATTTAAAAGTTTCTTTATAGATCTCTGAATTCTTCACATGTTTGAACTCCTCTGATTTATGAGGATCTAAAAATGAGCGCCAGGCAGTTTTTGCTGCATCAGCTATAGGGCTAGTACCTCTGGCCATGTGTGGCCTGGTGAATCAGGATGGAGCTCCTGCATCTCCTCGGAGAGAAACTTGAGCCGTTGTTGCTCACATCAAAGTGTGGATGGAGAGGGTGCAGAGGGGAGGTGGAGGGAGGATCGGATTTACGACAATGACTCTTCATAAAAGCCCCCGTGCTAAACTGCACTATGAACAAGAGAGGATGGAGGGAGAAACGAGGGAGCGTGTGACCCCCCAGAGTGCGGGCAATAAGTCAGCCGGCGAGATCTCGGCAGGACTTCTGTGATGGAGCATACACACTGTGATCGGCTCTCAGGTAAACACTGAGAGGAGGTGTGGAGCGACTGAGGGGAGAGCGAGGGATGAGAGTGTGGAGGAGGGGTGATGGAGGGAGAGATTTAATGAGGCCACAGTCGAAGACAAAATGGCTGCTGATTGACAGGGCCAGTGATGCGCTTGGGGAATGATGTCAAAGGCATGTTCCACATTAGGAGTGTGAGGAAGTGAGAGAGAAAGAAAAGAAAGGGACAGAAAGAGAGAGAGAGAGAGAGAGAGAGAGAGAGAGAGAGGCAGGAGGACAGAGCAAGAGCCATGGCTCTATATTCTATTTTGTTCAGGTAAAGAAGGCTTGTACCTGAGGGTGGCATGGATCGCTCTGCACACACAAAAACGTGCCCAACACACTTGATGCAACTCATGTTAGCATGTTATTCTTAGCAATACCGCTCAGCTACACACTCCCACACACAGAGACTCACACAGTATTCACTACTTCAACGTTGATAGACTAGCCAATGTGTTCAACTTTTACATGTTTATTTCATTTATTAATATATAAGTCATTATTGTATTAATAATAATCATCTAACACATGTCAGAATGTAATAGTTGGTAGATAAGCTACCCGGCTCTCTAATAGCTGCTGCTAGTCCTCCAGGTTCATAGATTGGTACAAACTAAAAGTATTAATTACATTTTCTAGTCATTAGGTGAAACTGGGTTACTATTTGTAAGCTACCTTGCTACAGTAAGCACAGGTAGGCTAATTAGCTAGCTAAGTTTGTTACTTGCTGCATGCTAATAGATAAATATGTAAGCTAGACATACACGCAACACAAGCAAGTAGAGCTTTATAAATGGCTTTTTATAGAGCTACTTTATTAGAGTAGGTAAAATAACGTATATGCTAGTTTGGAACAGCTAACTTTGTAGTTAGCTAAGTTAGTTGCACTAACATTCAACTTAAAGTTTGCTTACTAGTGACATCGCTCTCATGGGTTAAGCTAATCACTGATGATCACCTGCAACACATTTTGATAGTCCAATTTTTTTCCAAACTGACAGTTTTTTCAACATGCAGTTGATTCTGCAACGACTGATGGCACCAACAGCAATTCCATCACAACAGATTTCTCTGTCTAGGTAACTTTGGGGTGTTTGGTATTAATGATGCTAAGTGGAAGTGCATGTTGTTTGTAGTGTTTGTGTGTGTTAGGTGGGAATAAGGGGTGTTTTAAAAGCTTGCATATTGCCATTGGGAGCTACGCCCTTCAGGGGCGCACAGGAGGGCGAGAGCATGAAAAGAGGAGTGAGAAAAGAAAGAGGGAAAGACGGATCACTCACAATGGGCCATCTGGTTCCTGTAGAGTGCGCTTGTAACCCCAGCTATGATGTCATGACACACATACATACACACACATACACACACATTCAAATGTACTCTAAAAACAAAAAAAATAAATACCTTTAAAAATGGCATACTGACAACTAACATTGGAGACAGCCAAGTTATCACAATATATGACATGCCTTAATGATATATGTTTCGAAAAGAATTAGTAAGACATAAACACACCAACACCTGACAAAAGCCATGGGAAAGCAGACTGTTACCATTGTTAACTTTGATGGGTGAAAATGCAGTTATGCTTAAAAGATGGGTCATACCAATGGGAAAAATGCATCTATGTAAACATTTATTATCAGCCAAACATAAAAGGGTAGTAAAGAAGACTATTGGTGTATTTGGAGGTAGAAAAGTGTCAGAAAATGACCATATAGTGTGAGACAAGGTCTTGGAATACATGGAAAAAAAGAACTTCAGCATGTCTGAGATACAGAGGTCAGCATAATGTATGGGTATAGCTTATTATGGCTGTGTGTGTGTGTGTGTGTTGCTGGCTGAGGTCTGATCGGCTAGAGTTGCTGCTTGATCAATACTGAGTAGAGACCCACAGCTGTGGCCCCGGCTCTTAACGCCACACCAGCAATTAGTGCCCATGCTGACCGCTCACACTCCCACAAACACACATTCACAATTACACATACACATGCACACAAACACCCATCTGCCATTGTATTTCTTTACCGCCCTTTGTATGCCCTCATCTGTCTTGGGAACAGCAGAAAAACAAAAGCGGCAGCGGTTTTCGCCGCTGCTGGTTTCGACACAGCAGTATTACACCGTAAATAAACACTGGATGCAACTCGCAAATCAATGCCAGACCTTGCAGTATGTGCTTCTGTTTTGATTTCAAAATGTATTTCCTACATTAATATTGTAATGTTCCACATAATTTGCCTTAATGATAAGTTTGAAGGGGAAAAAGTCAATTTTTTTGTTGACAGAGCTCATGTTTCAGACCTAGGAAAGGTAACTTTAGCACAGCTATGGAAAAGCCCTAACCCTCCCACCGTATCTATTTGTTTTTAGATCTTTTCTTAGGTCATTGGAGGGGAATTAGAGTGAAAAAGGAAAGCGAAGCAGACACTCTTTGAATGAGGGCAGGAAAATGATCCACTAATGGTATTGGTTAAGATAAGGGTGCCTTGCAATAGGCCTAGAGTGGGTGAAAGTTCCTCCTTTTTTCCCCTCAATTACCTCTAGCCTGTGAAACTAAAGTCCTTTCAAATGACAAGATCCTTTCTGTCTCTCTCTCTCTTTCTCTCTGCCACTTCGGCTGTTTCACTAATCACTTCATAATGATTCAGCCCCTCTGGTCAAAGTGTGAGAGGCAGGGAAAAGTTGTATTAATTACCCCGCACTGGCCAACCCGAGCAGTTTTATCCCTGATTTGTCCTCTCTGCAGTTGTGACTGATGATAAAAGTGCCTCTGATAGTCTAGAGAAGAAAGAGGGAGGGCGAGAGCAATAGAGGGATGCGTGGCAGCATCGAACGTGAAATTAAACATGTCTGCTCGGCTTTCCTGTCTAACAAACCGAAATGGCATCTCGCGTAATTGATAACTGCCTTGTCCAATTATTTTGCACATAACAATACACAGTGGCCCCTTGCCTAGTGCTTTAGCCATGTTGTAATTAGCCATGCTAATATCCCTTTTATTGGCCTTAATATTGCCCGACGCCTCACTGCCATCCGAGGACCACCAGGGCCCCTTGTCCTGTCACGAACGCTGATTATTGAGAAGGATAGCTTTAATCAAACCTAATTGCGGTTAATTTTTTCTCCTCCCCTCCCTCGCGCTCTCTCTTGCCAGTGTCTAATGCCACAGACTCCTCGATATTCCATTAAATTACAGTTTAACAGCATCCTTTGTTTCTGATGCTCGCAGAGAAAGCAAACTTCCGCAGTCGTTTAGGAAGACGAGAGAGGGAGAGGTGAGAGAAAGCAAGCAACGTGGGGTCATAATTGCCTGCCTGCTCACAAAGGAGCAATTTTCTCAATCCCCATGTAGAATTGAAATGGCTTCTAATTCAGCCGATATTACGGTGGAGTTGCGGACTGAGGAGCGGGATGATTTTCATTAGATAGCACGGCAGCTCTGCTTAATCAACTACTGAGAACAGAGCAGACTCTGGCAAACTGGCGACGATCATACATGTAATGAGCCACTATTGTGTATAGCAGTGTGTATTTAAATGTACCAGAATAAATATTCGTACATAATATACTATTGAAAAAGTTATTTTAAGACCCAGATCTCATACTCATGTATATATACTGTTGAGCCATAATAATTAAACCACCTCCTTCTTTTTATGCTTAAGGTCCATTTTATCGCTCCATTTACCATACAGGTGCACTTTCTAGTCCATCTGTTGTTCTGCATACTTTGTTAGCCCCTTTTCAGCCCGATCTTCAATGGTCAGGACCCCCACAGGACCAGCATAGATCAAGTAATTTGGATATCACTACTGGACCAGAATTATTAAGCCAGCAGCATCCCGTGCCCACTCAACTTAACTATTTCCTCCATTTGCATTGGTTGTTAATATGAATAATTGTTTAAATCTTTTTCTTTTACTTCATATCCAACTTCTAGGCTCCTTTCAGTTATGTCACTTCAGCTTCTTCCCTTAAATTACTCAATATCTCTTTTTTTCTCTTTTAAAATTTTTTTTCTAGTTTCTCTTTTTTCAAATGTCTCTGCTCTTTGTCTTTTTGTACTCTTTTCAAACTTATGTTTGATTCACCGTTTTTATATCCGTCCTTCTCTTTCTCTCACACCACATTTACAATTGCTGTTTTTATTAACAGGCACAGTCCCAACCATAGCCTTGTTAAGCCTTATATGCCCTCACAGGTAGCTGAAAACAATTTGCAGGCTGATTGACTTAGGAGCTGAGAAATATGAGTTTACAAGAAATGGTAAGCCAGTGTGTGCTACACTTCTCTGTCACCCTCTGCCTGTTTGTACTGTGAACTGTGGCATCGTCTGCTGGAGAACTAGCGCAGTGGCATGCATGCCAACCACTCCCTGGTGGTATAGGTAGTGCCATGTGCCACCCTTAGGTTCAGTTTTATACAGGCTGGGAAAACGCAGTAACCTAGCAGTTAAAGTACTGGACTCTGAACCTGATGGACCTGGGGGTCCAGGGTTCAAATTCCACCTCTGCCAAGCTACCACAGTTGGGTCGGCTGAGCAAGGCCCTTAATCCACCTTTGCTTGAATTGTAAGACTGTATGAGATGTAAGTTGCTCTGGATAAAGACGTCTGTTAAATGCCGTAAATATAAATGTAAAATGCAAAACCACTTATATCTAACCCTAACCTGAGAATTAGTTTGAATATAAATTTGTAAGCATGATATCATGCAGTGCATGATTATATGGTTTTGATTATAAATTGTATGTTTCATATGCCAGCAGTATCATTTTATATTTTTGGCAGAGACGTGTATATGTGAACACTTTTTTTTGTGTAAAATGTGTTTATGGTTTTATGAACTGCCTCAGGCTCCACTATGAGTTTTATAACAGTCCGTCTTTTCCGTAGTAAATGGCTAGTAGTGAAGGTTTTGCTTTAATTATATTTCTCCAGCATCAAATCTGAAATCTGAGAAGTTCATGAAAGCATAAGTGTGTGTTTGTGAGTGTGTCAGGCTGTTTGTTTGCTGTCTGGCACACGGAGCGAGTGAATGAGGGCCATGTTTCAGCCGAGATATGGCCTGATACCTGCTGTGGAAACATTACGACCCTATTGGGAAATAAGAACCGGAGAGTAAGAATTACGGCCCATAACACTCATCCTCAGAGCGACACATCCAAACACACAGCACTACACACTCTGCCCTGCACACCACCTGCAATTAAAGCTAAACTGGAATTTTTTACAACCTCCCAGACAGCACTATGACCACTTCCTCTCGACTGCGGCCGCCATTATGGCATTTATGTTTCATTGATGATGGCCCACAAAGATTTTCTGACATCCACCAAGGCCGCCTTTTCTATTTTTTAGCTCGCTTTCTGTCCTCTTGCCATCTTTATCTCCATTTGTCCACCTTACACAATTTCTCGCCGGCTGTCAGGATGGAAGGCTTGAATGTAAACAGATGAGGACGAAGACGAGAGGTGCTCAGGGTTACAGGTATCATTTCACGTCGTGATTTATGACCCTGGCTGTGGAAAGCTCGTCCAGTGAGTGCCCCCGACTCCTGCCTGTTTGCCCAACACCGCGCTATACATGTGTTAACTCCACACGGCACACAATCAGCAATGCATGACATCAGCCATGCATGACATCGCAGCCTGCTTCAGATGAACCCAACTCAGACGGGGGGAGGCAGAGGCAAATATTTGTGTACATGGACATCCATATGTAAGGCTAGCCACTGCTGGATATGAAGCAAGTATTATTTGCGACTGTCTGTGTGTGTCGTAGTGACTGACGATCATGTTGTGTAGCATTTTGCAACTGAAAACTGACGTTTAAGGAAAAGGGTAACGGTAAATGGGAACAAGCAAAGAAAGGCAACCAGTGCTGTGAATTATTCTGTTTTCTCTTTCACCTATAATCCCTCTTTCCCTCTTCATGTCTGGATACCTCTTAAGCAGACTTTCCAATGAGACTTGAGAAAAACACATCCAAACCCACTTGTTCCACACTTATCTGTTCGCTCACTAGGCTTAGGTACAGGTGTGCCGAATTTGTGTCTGTGAGAGTGAGTGTTGATGCCCAAGGGGACTTACCCTGACTCTCACACACGCATGACATTTGCAGAGCAGATTAGGTGAATTGTAATTTGTGCTGTAATTGCCGGGTGCTGCAGGCCCGGTGCTGGGCTTCGCTCTAATTGTCAGAGCGAGCTGGAAGTTTTTCGTGGGCCGCCCTCACCTTGTTAAGTGCTCGAGCATCTCCTGATGATGAGAGGGGCTCAGGTGCACTCGTTTGCTTCCCTTTAATTACAGGAGAGAGAGAGAGAAGGGGGCGGAGGGGGTGGCAGAATATCTGCCTACTTGGTGCTAGTGTGGACAGATGGGTTCTAATGGGAATTGTAGGATTTGTATGCATCAGACGGACAGACAGACAGTTTGGAGAGAGATCCTCTGGGAGGGACGCGAACAAAACACTCACGATCATTACCGTTCAGGTGTGTGCACGCGTGTTGTGTTTTTGGATTCAGCTTGAAGTGTTTTTAGTGTTTACAACCGGAAGGTTTACAAACCTACGCTGTTAACTTTAGAACGCACAGAGTGTTGGGAAGTGCTGTGAAGTCCATATCTATTTTCTGTCTTATCGATCCGTCCGTGCTGAGTTTGGGCAAGTTTGTAGGGTGTGTAGAGCTGGATTGATTGTCTAATGTTGTTTCGTTTTTTCCTCCTGTGATCTCTTACAGATTCTTTTTGAAATTCTTCCTCAAGTGCAATCAGAACTGCCTGAAGAATGCAGGCAACCCGCGAGACATGCGCAGGTTCCAGGTAACACTTTTTCTTTTCTCTCTTTACACAAAGGGCATTTTAAAATAAAAAAGTAGCCCACTCTGCTGCATATAACCAGTATTTTAGAGCAGGTGGATGGGAGGGGTGTGAAGTCAGATATGGTGTGGCAGAGTTCCTCTCTTGAGACACGATGATTCAGGTTTTGCACATGCAAACCCCTCACCTTGGAAATCACTTTTGCTGCATTTCCTTACCTTGGTGGCTCACACACAAGCAGTGATATGTTACACAACTGGGTGGATTTGTGTGTTTTTTTTAGTACCCTGACAAAAATGTGTAAGGAATATGTTAAAAATAATCATACTGATTATACTGATTCTTTTAAACTGTATGGCACACAGTGAAGAATGGAAAACCTGAATCCTGGTTTTAGCAGCTTGTTGGCTGCTACAATGAAGTACGGACTTCATTGTATCATGGAATTTTTGGGGATATATTGCAAATATGAATCATGTGTTTGTTAAACACTGATTTTATCAATTTGTATTTTTTCCATTTTATGGGAAAAAGTATGTTAAAGTGATTTTTATTATGGGTTATGGAGCTGGACACGTTGAGAAAATCCCTGTAAATCATGACGTATTTCTTTAGTACATGATGTCACGTCAACGCCATGTCATCTCATTTTCTGAACTTTAACAACCTGCTGTACATTTCAAAATGCCCAAGTAATGCTACTGAGTTCATTTAATGGAACCGCCCGTAGATCCTGATACCTTTCCACAAATACCAGCTGTAGCGAGAGCAGCTAAAGTGTGACCTCGTGTGTCATGGTGTTCTTCTGACAAGATTATATCTGGAGCCGGATTGAAGATAAAGATGTATAACAGGACTAAGCGAATGCCTTGAACAGCGAGCAGTGGTGGAGGAATCATTTTTCATGCGTTGCAGGTTGAGTGGACGAGGGCCGCACATGGTATTGATCCATGTGTCCAGAGCAGAAGGTCAGAGCCAGAGTGAGAGGAAATGTCCTTTCTGACTCTACGGTGACTAAAAGAAACATCCGTCACCACTGATGGCCCACCTGACTCGCTCTGTCTCCATCTCTCTCTCTAATCTCCTCTCCTCCCAGAAGGTTTAACTGGTCTTAACGGGGCATCAGGGCCGTCAGCATAGATTCCATTGCCTGATGTTGGCTCAGCAAATATGAACAAGGAGACCATAGTCATAGTGATGTAAAATATCTTGCTAAATGAATTGATTTGTATTATTCTGTTTGGAGACACTCATATTTGAGTCAGTCCCTTATGGCAGTTAATCGAAAACTGTTTTTTTCTGTAGAGCTCCTCTTTTGTAGATGAGAGTATGTTTGAGCCACGCCACTCTGACACACATGTACTTGACTTTTGCTTCCAAACTCTGCTGAAGTGTTTTTTATTTTTACATTTTTAAAAAATGTAATTCATACAAAAGTGGAGCTTCTTATTAAACAAAAACATATATGGTGACAAATCACCTTTACAGTGGATTTATTACAAGCAATATGCATTAGGTATTTTATAATATCTATGTTTTATTTGAGTTGCAGTGCCCCCTCTTCTGCCTTAGCTCCATGCCTCCCACTTTGAGAACTACTGCTTATGGAGGCGATGAAGTCAAACGTGCTATTCAGACCTACATTAATGCATTTGTGTGTACCATATAGCAAAGCTATAATGTCAATGAGCCAACCAGTCAACAAGCGTTAATGGATTAAAACTGTCTAAAACATTGCTCTAAACATCACCAACATGGATAATGGATAAAGCTTATTATGCATATTAAAGACGAAAGCTGATATTATTAAATTAGAGTCAAATTCCATTGTATCACCAAAATATGGTGAAAAGCAGAAAATTTGGGAATTCTTTTCAAATGTAGCCAATTCACACCAGCTAGCTGACATTCATTCACCTGACAGACACCAATCTGGGAGGGTGAGTGCACATGCTCCCCTGACAGCCAATCACGTCCTGCAATCACCCCAGGCACCATCACAGTCCAGCTGAACATGCTGCGAGGAGAGTCTGCGACTGGTTAGTTGACTGATTGATTGATGTGGGAAAACAAGCCCAGCCCTTTCGACCCAGAATACGGCAAGACATTCCATATCTGTGGCATCGTTGGGGTCTCCAAGCCTAAACAAACATGAGCTGCAATATACAAACAGTGTGCGTTTCTCCATATCTTTTCTCAGATTCCACCCAAGAGGTGTGGACAGTAACCAGGCTGAGCAGCCTTCATCCTTAAAGTGTCGCTGTAACCCAGGCTTGCAGATCTTGGTTTTCGTCTTTATCCCGAACAGAGATTGAGGCTTTAAAAGCTGAGCTGTCGTGGAGCCTGTCTCTTATCCTAAAGGCCTGGCGTTAAACTAAATGCCATCTCCAGAATAAATTTCACACATGTACTATCCTGGAAGCTCCCGTGTCAGGGTCGTGCTTCTGGTGCTCCTGTCTTCCCCCGTTTCTTGTCCCTTACCAGGGCAGCCGGGGGCCAGAGCATGGCCTATCCATCATCCTCCCAGAGACACACAGCCAGAGAGACAAAGAAGGGGGATGTAAAGCCAGGCTGATGTTTATTCTCTATCTCGCACCCTCTCCTTTCCTCTTACTCACCCTATCGTGTCCTTGTTCCCATTCAAATGCTAAACATCAGTTCAAGTGCTGCTGCAGAAGCTGATTGTGGGGTAAACAGATAAAAACGGAGTCACTGAATAGATTCACGGTCCTTTTTTTCGGAGCGCTTCACTGGCTCGGAGTGCCGCTAATGAGGGAAAACAACTTATCGATATATCAATAGATCAATGCAGACGGGTAGTATTAGCTCAGCAAGGGATGTGGGCAAGGTTCGAGAGACCGTTAACGGCTGAAAGAGCAGACAAGAGCCTCTTGTGCCTCTTGTGTCTGTTCACCTAAGTGGCAGATTAATGCCTAATTGGGATGGCCGTCTGTCAAAGCACCTAGGCACAAACAAAAAAAATGGCAGTGTTTGACTGACATGTATTTGATAGGAGCCTCTCAAATGGGGTCCTTTATTTAGACAGCACTCATAACTGGTGTCCGTTAATAGAAGGAAAATGCTCTTATCCTGACAGAGGTTAATTGTAGCTATGAAACGGGAAATTGAATCTTCTTTATATAGTTCTGAAACTTCTCTTTTGACATATGGACCTGCTGCGGCTGGGCTTTCGCAAATAGAAAATGCTAAATATTGTTTAACTTAATTAAGAGGCTGTTACTAGGAAGGAAAAAAAGAAATAATAAATGACAAATGTGTCCCGGGGGCGTATACTGACACTGAGCAATGTTCATGAACTGCACATTTTCTACGCAGCACATATGTGAACTACATAACTTTCCTAGCCAAAGATCATTAATAATCATCATCTAAAATCTGATCCTGGTTCAGTCGCTGAGTACAGTGTTTATCTGTGAAACCAGATGAATCAGTCCCTCACAGGAGTGTAATTTATTGTCTTAATAACTGCAGATTTAACCCGGGGAAGGCATCTGAATGAATGACCCCCTCAACTCCAGTGCCCTTTAGGAAAATAAACAGCTAGCGTTCGCGCCGTGTGAATTACGCCTGAGGTTATTGTTGAAGGTTTCGAACACTCACGTGCTTTACTGAATTCAAAATAATGCTGGCATAGCAAGCTGCAGACAAATAAACTGTAAAGAGTCTGCATCCAAAAATCCTTCTGATCAGAGGCATCACATCACCTGGCATCATGGGATAGCCAGGCCACGCAAACAGCATGCTGAGATTTGAACTCTAACTACAAATACATAACTGAATGTAAAAGCTTTTGGAAAAATCCCTACTGTTTTCTTTGCTTTTAATTGTGATCTGTTTCTCTGTGCTGTTTCTCTAGGTCGTTATATCGACAACAGTTAACGTGGACGGTCACGTGTTGGCCGTTTCGGACAACATGTTCGTCCACAACAACTCCAAACACGGGCGCCGAGCTCGCCGCCTTGACCCCTCTGAAGGTACGGCCCCTCCTTATCTGGAGAATGGTAGGCACATTTTACATGAACTTATTATTCGCAGTGCTTCTCCTACTCCTTTCTTCTTCCCTTTTCCTCTCTTTTAACCTTCCTCCTACTGTTTGGCTCCCTTTCCATCCTTCTCTTTCCTTTAGAGACTCTTGTGTAGCTTAGTGTAGAGGTGAATGAAGTTTAGATTGTAGTCTTCCCCTCGTTTTATATCCCATTTAGAACATGAATTAGTTTCTATTCTCCTGTTGCTTCTGTTTTTCCATCTTTATTATTATTATTATTATTATTATTATTATTATTATGGTATTATGCCATATATATTTAACAGTTTCATGAATGATTTTGGGCCACATAAAAGTTCTGATTGCTGATTGGTAGATTTGATTTAACTCCTTAAATCAAGTGACTCATAACTACAGCTTTTATGTAATAACTGCAGTTATGAAATAATGCTTTTTCACGTTTTGACCCTCCATTTTCTGGTCAGGGTTGTTGCTTCACTCCCCGTCCCTGGAGAACACAGGGCACAGGCATAAGCACATACTGCACCTAGCATCTTATGCAACTGTACTACATGAGAGCATTATGAATTGTTGACTAGGATAAAAATAATAACTAAATAATAACCCATGGTTTAAGGGGTTTTAGCAAATATACTGACATGCAAAAATGTGTAAGAAATCTGATTGCCATGTTATCTAGAGAGAGATTTTAAGCAGAAGCAATACGATGAAACGGCTGCTCCACAAGTTGAAATTAACAACACTTTACTTCTGTGTTCTTCTAAGCCATATGTATGAGCTGAGTTAGTAATTAGAAGTGTACAGACGGTGGTAACCCCATCATTCTCGCAAGACAAAGAAAGCTAAATTATTTGTTTTTATGGGCTTCTATTTGCTCGTTTATAAGTGACAGGGCCAGAATGAAAATAGCTTAATTAAGTGTAGGTGCCCTGAGCGCTGGAGCCATGTGGCCCCGTGATGTGTTGTTTGTCTCTCTTCTGTGCCCGTTTGATGGTAGGTGTGTTTTGCTTAGCAACCGCCTTTAATTAGGAGAGCAATTAAGAAGGTTGAAGCCTCTCCCCTTGTCTTGTTAGATCCCTAGGGGTTAGAGAGAGGCCCAACTTGATCTTGCCTTCAAAGCCCCATTTGTAGACCTTGCTTTACTCTACCATCTAGGTCTTTTATTTATATAATCTGCATTCGGTTTTTGAAGAGGTCAGTGACTTTGCTTTAACAACTGATACGCAATACACTACAAAACTGATGAAGTTCAGTCAAGTGGCCTTCATCCTTCCGTTTGCAATCCTACATTGACATGATGCTTTGACAATTCTTTCAAAAATAATCCCAGCGGTTTTACAAGCCGTCTTTAAACACCTCCGCACACACATACACACCCATTTCCTTTCGCACCACTTAGCTACCTGGGATTTCAGTCGGCCCAGACGTCAAATTTGGGCCGAGCTGATATTGCCACTAGCCTCCTAATAAGGGGCTTTAAGAGCGAACTGGGAACCGTTACTCCAGAGCGAAGGAAGAGATCCAGCTCTGGACTTATGACTGTCATTCGGTCTGAGCTTCAGCCCCCCACCATAATCACCACTGATAATTTTTCAGAATTATTACTCAGGCATGTTGAGAGGAAATAAAAGACACACAGTCTTGGTAAACATATGTTTTGGGGATTTTTCATTGATGTAATGAAAGTCAAACCCTAATTTTAACCTTTTTTACTTTTTTAATCAAAGGTTATTTTTTAAAGAGCAATTTTTCTTATGGGGACCAGCAAAATAATCCCACAGGGTAGAAAAAAATGTCTGTTCCTATCGTTGTGAAGACATTTGGTCCTCATAATGATGCTCCAACTCACACTCAGTGCACACACACATTCACATATGTATATGGATCCTCATCTTGGATGTGCAGCTGACAAATCTGCAGCGGTCTTGTCAATATAGACCAAAATCTCTGTGAAATGTTTCCAGCACCTTGTTAAATCTGTGCCAAGAAGAACTAAGGTGGTTCTGAAGTGAAAAAAAAAAACTTCATAAAAAAAACAAAACAATTTTATACAATAAAGCATGGTGCAGAAGACCTGTGTGTGAGAATGGAAGAAACATCTCAAAGCAATTGATAAGAACCACTTCTTTCTGGCTTGTGTGTGTATAAATGATCTGCACATGTAGGACATATAAACCTTGAACCATAATCCCATCCATATCCACACTCGAGCTGAAGCAAACGGACAGGGTATTTGAGATTAGAAATCCATTCTTAGAAGTGATAAGTGGTCCGAGCGGGAAAAATGAGATGGAGAGGGAGGCAGACAGAGCAAGAGAGGTGCTGCTGTATCAGAGACGGTTTCGTCTTCCCTTAACGCTCTTATCTAATCATCTAATAAGGGCTAATGTTCCCGGACAGTGAATTTACTCTGGCTTCTGATCTTCAAGTAAAAGTAATTCCCCTGCTGATGCCCTGGTGGACCGTGGTGCCCTCCCCCCGTACACACAGCTGCTCCAAGCAACCTGGCCAATGAGAAACGCAAGTGCACCTCATTTACAAAAACATCCTGCATCGGAATACATAGAGAGACAACCATTAACACATATAGACACATGCTTTATTTAAGTTGTGGACTATGCTGTTAAAGCCTGTAACGTTTTAAGAATATTCTCAGCTGTGATAAAAGCTGAGCAAGTGATCGAGTGATGATGTGAAATAGAGAACTTTCTCTCTCTCGCCGTGCGCGTATCGAAGGCCTGCAGTTCCAGCTCGATTTGCATACCAAGTGGCGGTAATGTTGTTAGGTTTATGCAATAAAGACAAGCGGATCGCGTCTGCAGGGCTGTAGCCTGTTAAAGGGGGCCAGATGGGCGACACACACACACTCGCGCGCACACACACACATACACACACACACACAGGAGGTACGAGCTCTAATCCCATCAGCGCCTGGATCAGCCTGCCATCTGGCCATCCCCAGCGCTACTGCGGCACGTTTGGCCGTCGGCTCAACAAAGGGAGGCAGCATCAGGCAAGAGCGGACCTGTTCGAGTGCCTCAATGTTGGGGGAGATGCAGGAAGGTGACAAACACGTCGGCGCCGGCCACGTTGCCATGGAAGAGGGTGCGTCTCTGATTAGAGCATCACACCAGGAAAACAATACATGCGGGAAGATGGCAGGAGGCCAGGACACACACACACACACAGACTTACTCATTTGAAGTACCTTCACTCCAGACACAAGCTGACCCACCGCCTTCCTTTGGGTGTCCATGAGAGAGTACACAAAGACAGATTTTCTACAAGTGTGGCAGGCAGAATACAAATAATAAAGTGTGTAATAAATGGATGAGGTGGCAATTCCTGAAAAGGCATCATTTCAAATTGTACTATGTATTAATTTCTATATTTCCAAAACAAACTCGTCATCAATAATTCAAATAACCTCATAGTTTACGCTGCCACTTTGATGAAGAGTTGAGTCTCTCATCACATGTTAACTGTCACAGCTTTGGACAGAAAATTCGATTTTTTTCTCAAGATCTGACATTATATAGCATGGTTTTGTATGAAAAAAATCCAAATATAGCATCCACTTTTAATAATACAAGGATGTCGCAATTCAAAGGAAAGCTTATGAGAATAGCTTTTCACTCTATATGATTATATCATAATATCTGTTAAATGATTTAAAAAGAATGGAATGACATTTTAACTTCAAGATTTAACTTTGTTGAAGAACTTCAACAACTATTGCAAACTGAGTTGAGTAAACAGACCTATACTTTTCTCAGTGCAGAGAAATATTGAAATTGTAGTCCAAGGTAATCATACATCAACTACAGTAGCAGCAAACAGAAGTGTTTTGAAAAAATCCCTTTTAAAGATTCAGAAATGTGGCACGTCTCCAAATCTAGTCACATCACCTGTTAAATAATGCCCCTTCTGTCTAAACCACACACATTCCCCGCTATAAAGTGCTCCCTGGACTTTTCCTCTTCCTGGCGATGTTGAACTTGGCCTCGGCGTCTGTTCTCTTCACTCTCCATCATCTGTTCGTGTGCATTGTGCACGTATAGCTTTAGATCGCTAACACAGGCTGTGTAATTCGCTTTGCCACGCCTCCCATTGAACACATGTTCCCCCACTACATGTGTATTGAAAGTGTATGCAAATGTAGCACGACAGAAGGCGACTTGCAGACCCTCTCTCTTTCTGTGGGTGCGTGTTGGGTTGGGGGGGTGGTCAATGCAAATTCCAAGGCAATGTGCAGTGGTCTCTGACTGCAGCTGTTAGCCATCCCCTCTTCTGAGCCTGCTTTTAGATCATACACCCACATGCAGATACACACATGAGCTTGAATGTGCGCTGACACAGAGCCCTACTCAGTCCCTCCCGCCTGCTCACCTACACAAAGTAAATTTGTTTACTGTAATTTTTGGTGAATGATTCGCCATAATTGGAAGTGTTGATGAAGGTCAGTCCCTCGGAGGAGCTGCGTCTGTCTTTGGAGACTTGATCCGCTTTCAAGCACTCTGCCTGCAATTAAGAAAAGCAAATGTCACTCGCAAGCCTCAGAAATGAAAATTTGTATGAACTTATTAGCATGAAGTCAACAGCTTTGGTTAAGGGCAAGCTCCCTTCTTGTGTGTATGTGTGTGTGTGTGTGTGTGTGAGAGAGAGAGAGCGAGAGAGAGAGAGAGAGAGAGAGAGAGAGAGAGAGAGAGAGAGAGAGAGAGAGAGTGGGAGATGGAGAGCAAGACTGAAGGGGAGGCAAAAACTGAGTCACTGAATCTGTAACAAAGGGCCTGTGCTTGCCTGAGTTATTTATGCTAGTTCATTGTGCTGTAGGCTGGCTGGTGGATATTTAAGATTCTTTCTATTGTTTGTCACAGACAAACATTCGTCATAATGGATGCTTCCGAATTCACAACTTTGTAGCACAGTCACATTTTTATCTTTTATAACAAAGACTTGCACTGAATAATTCCAGAAAAAATATTACAAACTTATGCTGTTTTAGTGACATAATAAAGTAATTGTTATGGGCTTTAAAATGTTACTTTAAATGCAGACAGGTTAACTGGGTGCAGTACAGTACAGTAAAACATGCACAAGGTGTTTATGGCTGAAGAATTTCAAAATCTGCTCAATAATCCAATACTTAATTCTTATGGTATATTTATATATATTTATGGAAATTGTTATTGACTGGTGTTTTATAGTAATGGCATAGAATTGTTCTACAGTGAAATCTGACAAATTATTAAGCAATTTTATTCATTACTGAAAATCACATTTTAAAATGTTTATGGTGACTAACTAGAACATATATACGAGAGAATTAAACAATTGTCAACCCTTCCTGTACAGCTTGTGAGTCATCTTCCTGAGGAAACACTGTAAAACTGGTATATAGAGATCCCCAAGGGTTGAGGGTCCTGCTCCTCTGACCTCTCTATTCTGCTCAGTTTCCTCAGGAAAACATGTGTCTTGTCTTCTGCATTCCCTCAAGTGGACAGACTGCATTTGTTTTGAGGCGAGAACAGTGGACGACCTTGTGGCCCTCAGCTGCTGTTTTCTTCCCGCCAGTTTGGGAGCATACAGAACAGAGGCAGATGTTTATACATTAAGGACTTTTGAGAACTTAGTCTGTCTATAAATTTGAAATGACATCTGACTTAATCTGGCAATTGGCACAAAATTCAAATATTAAACTACATATGGTATATGGTGCTTGAAGTCAATGATATACACTATATCATACTACATCAGCTAATATCTGGCTGTGTTAAGTTACTTATTATAATTAGAATAATAATTATCAGATCACAAACATATGTGTATACATAACAAAAGAGACAGAAAAATACAACATTTACAAAGAAGGAAACTGACTATGAGGAAGAACTAATCAAGACATAACTACTTTTAAACAAAACCACTTAGAATTAATGGCACCCCTGTACTTAATTTGCAATGTGTACAACCTCCCTTTTCCAGTAAAACAGCACTTAGTCATCCCCTGCAAAATCTTGTAAGGTTGGAGAATAAACAGATTCCACTTTACAGAATCACTACACATCATCAGATTGTTTTCTTGTGCACTCTCCCCTTCATCTCATCTCACAGGTTTACTATAGGGTTTAGATAAGGGAACCGAGATAGCCATGGTAGAAGCGTGATGTTGTTACACAGCCATTTTTGTATTTATATGGACACATGTTCTGGATCACTGTTCCACTGGAAAATCCAGTATCCAGTAAATCGAAAAGTTTTGTTTTTGATTGCAGACAAAGTTCCTGTAGCAGGTTTCAGTAAGAGATCAATAAAATTCACAAACATGCACATTTATGGATTAATACTAATAAAATGATCAAATATTACATATCTGTAAGGAGCAAAAGTATGTGAACTTTTGCTTTCAATATCTGATTGGACCCCTTGTTCAGCAATACCTGCAACTAATTTTTTTGTACACAACATGTTCACATGAACTTCTTCCATGACATGTATTGATTAAGGTCAGGATTTTGACATGGTCAATCCAAATATTAACTTTAGTCTTTTTTAACCATCGTTTGGTAAAAATACTTTGGTATGCTTTGGGATGTTATCTTATTGTATGACCCAGATTCTCTTGAGATGTTCATATATAATGACATTTTCCTTTAGGACTTACTGCTTTAATTAATTGAACCATCCATTTGTGCCATAGCCTAGATGAGGCAGCACATTCAAAAACTATGATACTACCACCATTATCTTTCACATTGGATAAGGTTCTTAAAAACATCATATGTCTTATTATGGCTTATTCATGTAGATTAACACTAGACAATATGAGAGAGCATTAGACGTTATTCTGGGTTCCGTTATGACCTCGCAGTGATCTTTGCTGGTTGACTGAGTAACCACTGTCTTGAAATTCCTGTCTTATTTTGTCTTAAAGGGTTTAGAGAGAGGTGATTTTGCAATTGTTTCAAGTCCTGAGAAAGATTTTTCACTTGTACCATGACACACTTCCACATACATGTTTTGAAGTAGATCAGTAGATCCCTGATCTACATTGCTCACAAATAATTAAGGATATTTCAAAATGAATATGAAGTGATTAAAAAAGAAGCATTTTAATTTATTTCATTAAACAAGATAATCAGAAAAACAAAAAAAGGAAAAGAAAGTTGTTTGATTATGCAAATGAGATAAGTAACATACTTGCTTACAAAAAATAACTAGCAGTATATTAATGATTCTGTTATGATTAGTCTGAAGAACTTTGATTAAAATGTATTTTAAGTAGGTGTAAAAAAAGAATGGAACAAGTACATGAGGTAAAAGGCATTAAGGAGGTGTTGATTTTTTCTTGTGAGCCTGTGCCTTGGTTAATACCCACCAGCAGCAGGAAAGTGGAGAGACAGTTTCTGTTGGCGTGGTGTGCGTTGGCTGGCTCTTACGTCACAACTACCAGATGTTAGCAGTTAATTATGATGCGTAAGCTCCTTTACCACTCCTGGGGCCAAATTGTTACAGGGTGATGATGTGTGTTTGGGTACCGTTGAGAGAAAATTACAAGGTAA
>JAUZST010092080.1:0-19357 GCA_034779995.1 Parotocinclus haroldoi
TATAGCCAAAGACATTTTATCAACTGGCTATGTGGATAAACCTACACTATTCTAGCCCTTGTTTTTTCTTTACCAATGAGCCAATGATTTCTTATAACGCCACTCTTCAAATGTCTGTGTTGAAGGATTCAACCTTGTCCCAGCATTCAGAAGATACTCACTTTTCTGTGATGCTGTAGTTCTATTCACTTTAGCCAAGCTGTGAGTCTATACAGCCCATTGCAAGATGAACTGGTTTTGAGGACAGAGTGCATTCCTGTACTTGTGCTCTCCAGCTCTGTCATTACACACATAGCCAGTTTGAGTGAATTTGAGAAAATCATAGACTCTGGACCACATAGGTGTCTGTGCTCATTCTGCTCTTGTCCAGAACACCTGTCATTTTTGTTTTGATTTTATTTTAATTTTTGTAATTAATGTCAGTGAATAATGAACAAGTTTAATAATGTGTACATTGCCATCTGTCATCTGTTTTTGTACACAGCGTTATAACCTCAGATGTTTCACCGAATGAACACCTTCCTTCCATAAAGAGATGATGTTAGAACTCTGAATCTTTGGATAATTGAAATGATGTCACACTGTCTGAACGGTCCAATGCACCAGCAGCTGTGATGCTTTGTTTTATACTTCAATGTATGATAATCACACAGCATAACCTACAGTAGATATGCTTTTCTGTGCTTTATTAGTCTCACAATGAGGCAATGTATAGATTACAGCAGCAAAGTGATAGTAGTGAACACAGTACTATAATATATACATATGTCTATATTAAATTAAAAGTAGCTTTAAGGTAGTATTTATTTTTAATATTTTTTTACTGCTCACAGCAATTAGGGGATATTCATTTTGGGGGAATTTTTTGCAAGTATATTGATCTGGCTGGAGATGAGAAAAGAATTAAAACAATGTACAAATATTGTGTGAGATCTCATCTGATGTTTCAGGTCTGATATATTTGGTTGACTATCGAAAATAAAAGGAATGCAGTTTAAAGTGCTTTATAAGAAAACAACAAAAAAGACATGACAAGAAATCAATAGGCATTCAAGATTGAATTTATTAATTAATTAATTAGAATGGTAAACAATAGAAATAGGAATATATTTAAACCCCTAGGCATGAGAGAGAAAATAAAACCTACTAATTGGAAAAGATGAGTGCTGGGATGGTACACTGTAATATTGCATTGGTGGTGGTGCAGTCGTTAAGGTACTGGACTACTGACCAGAGGGTTGGGGATTCAAGTCTAAGCTGTGTTACTGTTGCCACTGTTGCACCCTTGGGTAGTTATTTAATTTCTTAGTTGCATTGTTTGTAAAATTGTTTTAGCTCTAATTTGCTGTAGACAAGATCACCTGTTAAATGCAAATACTACTGCATAAAATGGTGTGCTTAATAATGTAAATGTGGATTGAGATGCACTTTCATTTTGTGTCTGCCATGAGTGAAACATACTTCAGTGTTCAAAATTGCTCTCCAAATGTGATCTTTAAAATCAGCTACACCTTTGCCTTGTTAACTGCTTAACCAGTAAGCCATGTCTGAGGCTGGGAAGGAGGAACAGATAAGGATTTATCTCTCTGATGCTGTAACTGCAACAACTATTGACTGACCAAGGAGCTGACACTAATATTGAATACACTTAAGCTTAGCATGTAGCACACTCTTACAGATATCTGCCACCAGACACTGAAAATAAGTAGTCAGAGCCTTTTATTTAAATACACACTATGCTACTGTCTTACTCGTGGGTTATACATTTGACAAGGTGGGAGTATATGATTGAAAAGTTGACTGGCAAATTAGAATTACATTAACGTGCAACAAAATTAAGGTAATGGCTTTAGTTCAGTCATACATGTTCAATATCTAAGTATTGAAGCATATGAATGGACTAATAAATAGTTCCTCTGTTATGCAACATTTTTTGAAAGAAATGAAAAGTTCAGATGCAAAACCCCCTAAATCTGCTGGACCACTTAAAAAAACATTTTTTCAAATGTAACTTCAACCAATTTACTAATTTCAATATTTGTTTTGCATCAAAACCAGCGAAATCCAAAAATTATATGTATATTTTTTGCATATACCTCTAAATCCACTTCTTCGATACAGACAGGAAAGTTCCACAGATGCAACTGGAAACACTGAAAATGATGGCACATATAAGAAAAGAGGTGTGGGTGGTAGGGTCATTTATATACCATTGTGAATGGAAATTAATCATCAGATAGTCCCACCATTTCTCAGCAGTGGAAGGCAAAATACCTAAATACAGGATAAAATATTTTATATTATAGAATAACTACAATGCCAGTACATTTATTTTATCAAGCGAACAGACAATAGACAAAAGGAAAAGTGGTATCTAGAATTTTTAAAGCAAAATGATTTGATTTACATATACCAAATGTGGAGAACATTTTTGACGGAGATGGCATTTAGCGTTTTGCATCTGAACTCTTAAAAAATGCTTAATAAAAAAATGCATTTTTATTTATTTAGATTAAATTCATAATTAAGGCAAAGAGTAGCACAGTTATTAGCAATCTGGCCTCACAGCTCCAGTGACCCAGGTTGAAATCCCAATACGGCCACTGCCTTTGTGAAATTTGGGGAGTTAGAATGTTCTCCCTGTGTCTGTGTGTTACTTTCAGGTACTCCAGTTTTTGTCCACATTCCAAAAGAAATAAAGTATCCTATTGTATGTATCCTGGTTATAGAGTTTCCCTGAACAATTCCTGGCACGGAATCTGCCTGTGTAAAGTTGATATGTTTTCCCGGTGTGTGGGGGTATTCTACTTCTTGCATTTCAGAAACCTCTGATGAATTTCCATAATACAGCACCTGTATACGGTTATTTCCCTCCTTGTACCCTGTAAAGCTCAAACTTGTGGACCTAAACTAGATAAAGCTGGTATGAAATATAATGAATGAATATAGGTAAGTTACTGAATGAGAAAAACCTCACAACCTTTAACACCACAAATGATAAACTTTGACTAGAGTAGCGTGTTAAAATGCATAAATATTCCTTTATTATGGAAAAATACAATGTTTAAATAGTTTATGATGAGATCTTTCTAAGAAATATTGTATCTCCTTTCTGATCTGAATTTCAAATATTGTTTAATAACTAATATCACCCCTTTGCTTATACAACTGCCTGTAGGCAAATTTTTTCATTAGAGCAGCTCGTAAATTGTTTCAGTTGTAATATTCATGCCCCTTCTGCACTTATATCTGCTCTTCCAGATCACTTGGTGTAGCTTTTTTTTGTTTTTCATGTGTAATAACCCATGCCAGATGCTCGGCCGAATTTGAAGATCAGGGTCATGGCAACATTCATGTCATACTATTTACACTTTGAAAGCAATTTCTGTTTGTTTTGTGTTATTTTCTGGTTGCTATTTATTTACCCCTTATAGATAATAACCGCAATTGATTAAGTGTAAAATACACCAACAAATGAAACCTGTGCTGCAACACCTGACGACAGTAAGATAAGATAAACACTCTTTTTTTAATCAGGTGCTGTTCAGTGATAAAGCAAATTTCTTTGTCAATGGTGAGGTCAACACACAATATCACACATACTGGTTAGACACAAATACTTACTGGACTGATTCATTTAAAACAATTTCCTTACCTAAAGTGGTATGGTGTGGTCTATAGGGTACATGAATTTGTGGGACCTTCATTAACAAACATTAAGAATGTGGTATGGTATGTTCTTGTAGTTTGCTTCGTACTCAGCTCACTTGCTTAAACTTGGAATCAAGTTTTCAGCTAATACATGGTTCACGATTATTGATTCAGTACAGGTTATTGATTCAGATCACAGATTCATGTTCGCAATAGTTGCTGCTCAGTAAAGATCTACAATACGGTATTCTTAGTGGAAATAAGTATCCATGGGTGCTAAAAAGGCTAGTTCACATTGCTGATATATTTACGGTATTTAGCAGGTGACTTTTTTTCTGAGCGGCTTATGGCAATACTTAATTCTATTTCAAATAAGCAATGGCAGCAAATCAAGACTCACAGTTCACTATTTGGTGAATATATGATCATATTGCCTGTCCTTAGCTGACAGGAATTGTGCGCTGTTTCAAATTTCTAGGATTTTCTATTAATAGTTTCCAGTAATAGTTGTGTGTGTAAAATCCCAGTAGATCATCAGTTTCTGAAACATTCAGACCAGCCTGTTTAGAACCAATAACCATGCCATGTTCAAAGTCATGCAAATCAGTTTCTTGACCTCTCTGAAGTGTGAACTTCAGCAGGTCATCTTGACCATGTCTGTATGCCTGAATGCACT
The DNA here is from genome assembly GCA_034779995.1 of Parotocinclus haroldoi. Classification (NCBI taxonomy): domain Eukaryota; kingdom Metazoa; phylum Chordata; class Actinopteri; order Siluriformes; family Loricariidae; genus Parotocinclus; species Parotocinclus haroldoi. Next base: position 4,328 of record JAUZST010092080.1, read on the forward strand.
GAATTACCGCCACGTGATTGACTGATTAGATATTATGCCTAATGAAGTGACTGGTAAGAGACAAAGTGTGTGTGTGTCAATCAGGTGCACAAATTATTCAGTTAACCAAAATTAGTTGAAGCAAATCAGACGGAGTTTGGATTTGAGAGCCTGTAGATTAATGGATGAATATTGCACAATTTATTCCTGTTGTTATATGGGAAATGTCCTTATTTGAGTTTAGCACAGGCGATTCAGCACATCAACGTAATGAAGGGAGCCCCTGCTACGAATTCATTCATATATCATCTTGCCCCCTTTATTAATGCGTACAGACTGGCTGGGCGGGCTGCCTCATCCTACCTCTTTGATTAATGTCTCCCTGGAAAACGGCATCAGTTACAGGAGCGCTATCTGGTATTTGTCTTTACAAGATTGTATCGACTTTTGTGAGCCCATGCAGAAAATGAACTGTCATGTGCGCAACCGGTTACAGAATGAAGACTATTAATACATCTAGACTTGAAACCTGACTTCCAATGCTTCACTGTGTAGGAGAAATGTCTTCGCAATAGAACAAAAACATTAGATTAGCAGGAGAAATGTTTTGTGCTGTGTGGTCTGAGTGCTGCCTAGGATGAGAAACAGCAGCATGGTGTTTGCTACACTGTTCAAAATGGGGTAAATAAGCTAAGAGAAGATACATGAAACAAACCGCTAGTAGACAGCTGAAAACTAACAAATTCATTTTCGGCAGAACAAGCTGCATGTGTCATCCTTCTATCCAAAGATTGAAGGTTCAAACCTTAGCTCCATCGAGCTGTTGCTTCTGCCACTGTCTTTGATTGGCCTCTTTGCTCCAAGGGTGGCATATCACGCCAGTCCCTGCGCTCTCGCTTATATTTAAAAACAAGCTGGGGTAAGCCAAGAAAATAATTGTATTGTACAGACAGAAACAAGCCAGACGGATGAATGCCTCAGACCTGGCATTTCTACCAGTTCTGTGATTAGCGTATCAGTATTTATGAACCTATTACCTTTACACTTTATAGGTGATCAATTATAACTTTCCTTAATGATGTGCAGGTGACCAATAACATTTGACCAAAGATGTCTTTCTATTGAAATATAAAGATAACCAGTCATGTTTGTACATTAGAACATAGCAGTAAAAGCAATGGATGGACACACTGTGGGCACTAGACAAGTGACACACCGCACCACTCCCCTCACCATGACCTCCGGCTCCACAAGGAACACATCTTGTTTGTCGTCCTTTCTGCATCTGTTTTTTTGCCGACATCCTGGGCATGTCCTGTCTCAGGAAGCACAACTCCTATCTTGTGGATAGACCGTGACATCCCCGAGTGGTCACCCACATGCCTCTGCCTCGAGCAGGGGGCCAGTCCGGGTTCAACTCCCACGCTAAACCCTTCCTCATATTATTGCAACCTGCTGACCATATTGCAACCTGCTGACCATATTTTCACAAGGCTATTGTGTACCCCCTTCGGCCATTGAGGACCAAGCTATGCGTCATTATATTGCCCAAGCTCTAGCCGACTGCATCATTCATTCTTCATTGTTCAGCATTCTTGTTGGGCATCCCCTTCGTGGCCAAGAAAGGGGTCAGTTGAGACTCTGCATGGACTACTGTGGCTATATCAATGTCACTGTTAATTGAACTGGAACTCAGAGGCCAAGTAGGTCCACTCCCACTGAGCAAAATTATGCAGTCAGCAACTGTCCTTCAGACTTGCCTTGGAGGAATGGTGGCACTGGCTGGAAGGGGTGCTGCATCCTATCCTCATCTATACTGACCATAGAAACCTTGAGTACCTCAAAACTGGCAAATGTCTCAACGCTCATCAGGATCGCTGGTCCCTATTATCGCCTGCTTCCAACCATCTCGTAGCAACCAGGCGACCACGTCGAGGCTGACACACTATCCCACCAGCATGGCAGCAAGATTGAGCCCAGTGTCCCCGAATAGCCCATCCTATCCAGGCTGTCCAGTGGGAGGTGGATCAGGAGATACAGGACGTACTACCCGGCACTATCACGCGTCCCTCATCCAGCACCTCCATGTCTCCTCACCTCACTCACTAATGGTTTTGGGATGCACCCTTCACGTCACTTTCAGAAGCACTCACACTCGTAAGCGCACGCATCTGACACTCATTTCACAGAGTATTTAAAACAGAATTTCACAGAAGTAAATAAAGTCAAACACAAATAAACAAATGACACATACTACTGTAAATTATTTAATGTATTTATTGAGAACATTATCCAGTATGACATTTATCAGTGGCAAAATGATGTGAACTTCTAGAATTAGCCGTTAATTTGAAGGTAAAAAATAGTGTCAGGTGTTTTCAATCATGTATGACATTCAGGTGTGAGTAATAGGCAGAAATAAATGGCTGTATTACTTCAACCTAATTTTTAAATCACACTTAGAACCTCAGGTGCATTTTGCCAGCTTCTTCCTTCCAACACTTTTATGTGAGTTCTTGAGTCCAAAGTAATTGCTTTTTAGTAATTTTAGCAAGTACTTTTTTGAGTAATTTACCAATTAACACTGTCATCACATGGTAAGCAATGGACTATGGGTGGATTTGTTAATTTGTGTTAAATTAACTATGTCTGTTTGGAAAGGTCTTGTTTAAAATGTGAAACTCCAGGAGAGTGGTGAATAGCCATTAATCTGAGCATCTCTCTCGCTCTCTCTCTCTCTCGCTCACTCACTCACTCACTCACTCACTCACTCACTCACTCACTCACTCACTCACTCACTCACTCTCTCACACACACACACACACACACACACACACACATACACACCTTAATTAAGTAGATGATTTTGCAGTTCCCCATCTAATGTTTAAATGACTGGAAAATGTAACCAGTGTTTGAGCTGTTCTGTAGCCCTGAGGGTGACAGCACACATCTGGTTGGTGTAAATCAAGCTAGATAAGGTCAGTGATAGAGGGCAGCTTGAGTGTGCACATGGAAATTGAAGGAGACCAGTGTCCAAATCCATGTACAAATCTGATCAAAACAAGGTAAATAGTTTCAGTATCTTGTGTCATATGTTCTAAAGTAGTAGCAGCTGCCTAATGTCAGCATTAGGCACTTTTGCACTTGAGGAACTTTTCATGGTTCAGCACCTCCAACCCCCCAGTTGGTTTGGTGTGAAAGCTTTACTTAAAGCTTTACTTACTTATGAATACTTATTCTTTCTACAGGAATGCCATACTAACAATACACATGTATTCATTTATTTTTAAAAAGTTCGTTCAGTTTTGTTTATTTATTTAATTTATCTCCAGCCAGTGCTTACTAAGAGGTGGAAAAACATCCTGTGTAAACCATGAGTGCCCACAGTGATGTGTGCATCACATGTATTGATGCATCTTTCTGCTTTGAATTTACTCATAAAGTCCTTGAATGTCCTGACCATCCTTTTTTGAATCTCAGATAATTAATCTGCTCTGTTTTGCAGCCCTATGCAAAACCTTGGTTCTTATGTGATAAATATATATTATATATGGTTTTTATAATCACGGCCACATGGGCTCTTATAGGTGCTAGTATACTTCTAGAAATCGCTAGGAGTCACTCACTGACTCTATCCTACTTAGAAATATTTTATTATAGCCAATCGAGATACTGACATGTTTGCACACAGGCAGACAAACAGACATGGCCCCATAAATAAACAGTACTAGTAATTTATTACTAGGTTGTTGAATGTAACACTGGAAGAACCTGACAAACTCCACACAGACAGTGACTGGCGATCAGGTATTATCCATTTTGTTATGGGATGCTGTGGGGACAGATCCAAATGCAGGGCCTGTCAGAAAGAGGATGGGCCTTTCTTATTTTTACAACAATTTATATGTAGTTTATATAGCGTTTATGAGTAATCTATTTTCTAAATATAAATGTAAGAGGGCAGAAGAGTAGCTACTGGTATGTGTGCTGCTGGGAATTGGGGGTCTGAATCTTATGAGGCATTCGCTCTGCCACTCTACCATATGGATGTAAATGACAGGATGAGCAAGCCCACGTATATGCCTGAGCAAGAAAAAAGGTGGGGAAACAGAACATAAGCAGATCCAAGCTGACATCCCCAAACTTTAAGATATTAATAAAATGTTTCATAAAATGAGGAACATGGTGAATTAACCCACTAAATGGATTCGATTTATTTTAAGTCAGAATCAGATTTCCCCATAATAAGCAACATAAATAGGATTATTGAATTTCCAAATCTTAAATTGCTGTACACCTATATTTATATGTAATTAATAATTAAAAGCATAAATAAAGCAAATTATTTAAATACAATAATAATAATCAATAAGTACATGAAATATGTGAACATAAAGTGTAACTTCACTACTAAGGTGAACAAAGTTGCAGTATGCCTTTCCATTGGGACAGGAGCCCTGAATACTGATAGACTGATATAATATTCATATGTATTTAATAATAATAATAATAATAATAATAATAATAATAATAATAATAATAATAAAAACCCAAACCATTATTTGCAACACTATGGAAAACGCTTGTAAAAACACACAGTTTCTTACATTTAATTTGACTTTATTCCATTGTAGACCTGAGATATTTCATGTTTAGTCTTACACCCGTTCCTGCATTTCAGACCTGCATTAAAAAAGCTGGGACAATGACGCATTTACCACTTTGTAATATAACTCTGTATTGTAGTGCTTGACAAAGGTTTGGCAAAATAATCCCATGCCCATGTAAGTATACCAGCTATTGTTGAATGGTAGTTCTTGATGCAGTGCCGTCTGTAGGATCAAAGATCATGGGTGTTCAGCTTAAGCCTTTTGTGCCTTTGGCCTTTGTGCACTGAAATTCTTCTAGATTCCTTGAATCATTAAGAGATTTTATGCACTGTAGAAGGATAAATATTTAAATCCCTTTTAATCTGTCTTTGAGGTACACTGATGTTAAATAGTTCAATATATTTATGCATTTGTTGACTGGAGTTCCTCTGGCCATTTTTTTTCTCATCAAAGCCTTTTATGAATACTGATCCACTGTTACCAAATCATGAATACAATCAAATGTTGAAATCACATCATTATTATTTTTATTTTAATCATTACTAGTTCTAAATTTCCATTCAGAATTTCCCATTATTAACAAATTATATGAAATTGTCCCGACAAAACATCATTGTTCATACTGTCTGCAATGAAATAATAGTCAATAAAGTACATTTAACAAACACTGTGTATTTTATATGCATTTAATATACTTTTCAGTTTATTCAGACTTTTAGGATCTCCACCTTCCACCTTTCAGATTGGGCTGCAAACACAAGACATGCAATTTATAGCATGGTATACTGTTTGCAGTACAAAGGTACAGCAATAAGTTGAGCTTACTGGCAGTATTACAGAGCAGGCTTGGATTGGTGCCTCTGCTGGTCAGGGCCAGTATGTCAACCAGGGTTGTCTAAAATGAGCGGTTAGAAAATCAGCTTGATTATGAGGAAATTCTGAATACCACGGATAACTTACCAACACTTGTTACAAATGGTTGGTTATGATTGAGCCTGTAGAAATAAAGCAAAAATAAAGCAAATATATCAAATCCAGCAAATGTTTAGAGAAAGAACAATCACACAGTGCCAGCCAATGACATGCATGCAAATAGTGACAATGAAGAGTTTTTCGGGAAAAACTTAAATCATTTAGCATATAGTGGGGTCAAAAAATAGCCAGAAAATGAATACAATGTTTCTCATACAAATCATATAATCTTCTTAACAATTTGAGTGAAAGGAAAATGTGAAAATATTTTGACAAATTCAGAAGGTACTTGTACTTGGTATGTTCACCTACTGATTTAATGGATTCAGTGGGTGCACTCAAACCAGCATTATGTGCAAAATCTAATAATCCATATTATCCCTGTGTGGTTTCACAACATTCCAAAAAGTATCTTGTGATGTTACTGAATGCTTTTCTTTTTGTATGAAAGTGATCACGATTGTTAATAGATCTAGATTGTGTTGGAGAACTGTAAGCATTAATTTATCTTGGGACAGGTTGTCCACTTACCTTATTAATGATATTGTTCAGCTTGTTTCTCAGTTATAATAAATGAATCCGTATTTCAGTATCAGACACTGAAAATAAATTACCCAATTATCTGATCTCATTAAACATGAGGGCTGCTTTCATTTGATGCCAATGTTGTTCCATATAAAACAGTTGAGGCTACCCTATACTGACATGTAAAGTGGAGGAATTCTTATATATTGTAGCGTTGATCGCAGCCACAGGCAGACCGTCCTGGTTCAAGCGATCATTGTTGTGACTCCCTGATCTTATTCCTTTGGGTACATGTCTGTGTGCGCTGTTCAGTGTTTTTGAAAGCATGCAGGACTGGTGGGTGTTTTTGTGGGCGTGGTGTGTGTAAGGGGAGTGCACCTAGAGGCTACCGTCTTGGAGAATGTGTTCTCTGCACATGTGTTTATGTCAAAGGTGTGTGGTGAGACACACGGCACTAGACTGGTTCTAAAAGGTCTTATAAGGGCTGGTATTGTTGTTTAAGCTGTTGTTTCAATAAAGAGCACAAAAATGAGCAAAACAGTTGCTTCTCAATCTGGTTCTTCCACCCTGATGCCTCTATAAATCTATATATATATATATATGTGTGTGTGTCTGCAAGAAAATATGCCAGTAATGATTTGGCACTACATTTAATGCAGTTGTGAGAGTGCCTAGTCAGGCTATCATTTGATTATGAAATACTATACTATACTATACTTACTATAGATTTACTATGTGCTGTTTAATACCCACATTACTTTCTGTGAAATGAGCATTGGCCAGTTTGGCCATTACTATAGTCAAACAGTCTTTATAGCCTCCTGTAATGTAAATATTAAGGATATTTTCACAAGTAAACTATGCAAGTAATATGTAAATGTATTTATAGGTTAAAGAGTTGTACAGGTAGTGTGGGACAAACAAAGTATTATTTACAAAAGACAGGCACATACATTTAAAATTTACTGTTTGGTACATAGCAAAAAAATCATACACACAAACATAAGTAGCTTGCACAAAACAAGTCTCTAAACACATCAACCGAATTAGAACACAAGCTCAGTCAGTAATGTAGTTAGTAAATGACCGACCAGTTGATCAGTGAATGTGACCGGCTGGGCAAAAAACAAAAACAAAATGCACTGCATAAGAGTGCAAGCACAACAATAATACGCTTCCTGTACATAAATAAGTAACTAACATAGGAATCTGCAATAATTATCAACAGTGTAAATTGTACTGTAATATCATGTATTGTACTATAACATACATACATGTTTTTTGATACATTGTCTGCCGTTTTGAGTATGTTTATGGCTGCTACATATAGAGCTATAAGGCTTATAAGATTTTTATTCAATACTTATAATTTATTATAACTTTCAAGACCTTGGCTGTTATAGTGAAAGGGCATTGACTGTATGGATGTTAGACATGCATACCTGTATTCAGGTGCATGACTGAGATACCTGTATATCTAAAATAAATACCTGTATCTACTGTATGTCGGAACTAAAATATCTTGGTTTTTGGGCCAATGTGATTCAATATAAAATGTGACTCATGAGTTCACATCAAACAAAAAACATTTCTTTGGACCACATTAGTTATTTAAGGATATTTAAAGCTCTATAAGCTGGATTACATTGGTTAATTATAGGGCATAATTATCCCTGGAAACGCATTTGAATGCTTATATTAGTTCATTGGCTAGACATCTGTGCAACGCGAATACTGTTATATGCACAGTATGAGGTCTGCAGTTAAACTCTGGGGGTTCTGCACTGTGATCTTGGTTTAGATCTTGGTACGGTGAGCTCAATGATGCAATAAGAGATATTTTAAGTGTTTTAGATAATCAACGTCATCAGATCAGAAAGTGAATACTGATAACTGTATTAGCCTAAAATATCACTATAATAATAATCCTCATTCCTAGTCAAAGTTCTTCAAAAGGTAAGCAACCACTTGTATTAAAGCAGACTGCTATGTAATGGCACAGTAAATGATCCAGAACTCTGTATGATGTTGTCTACATGCACTGGTTGTTGGTTATACAAGAAACATGAAACATCATAAACATGTTACATGGTATGGACAATTGATTTCACGCTCTACATTATAAGTAGCATTTTCATTTATTGCAGGTGTGTCCATTTGTCATGCTTAGTGTCCTTCTCGCTCTCTTGCTTTTGTAGAGTTTCTGTAGCGTTCTGATACTGTTCAAAGCAACTACTTTATAGATTACAGCTCTGCTATTGCCATTTAGTGCCCTTTCGTTAAGTCACAGTAAGCTACACCCACTGCCGCTCAAGTGATTGCATCCCAATTTGTGTCCTCTTTATTGCTCTACTGGCTGTAATAAATGGGCTCAGGAAGGGTCATTAACTCGTAATTAGAGGATAACATGAACAGAAACATAAACACCGCAGAGCTTGTAAGGACATCTGCTAAACCGGAGGGTTTCCACACACACAGTTCAGTTGCTTCAATAATAATAAAGAGCTTGATTTGCAACTTTTGCTGCAATTTGATGCAAGGTTCATTGGGCTTCATCACTTAAATGCCATATTATTATATCTGATTGACCTAGCCAAGAGAATGTCTCAAGGTAAGTCTGTCCAATCTGCAAAATATGAGGCTTGGGGAATTGTATCCCATTCTTTCATTCAGAGCAGTTTTAACTATGGGATGTTAATGGGTTTCTTCAAAGTAAAAAATAAAACAAAGTAAAAGTAAAGTCAAAGTAAAAGTTTTCTACACCATTTATGTTGGAAGTTCAGGACTTTAACATAGACATTACAAACATTAACATTAGTTTTCTTTAACTGTATTTTGAACACCTTGCTTAGAGTCATTGTCTTACTGCATGACCCACCTTTTCTTGAGATTCAGTTCACATAAAGTTTTTTTTAATTTGTTTAACTTAGTGCAGTTGAATTTGCTGGTATAATTCTGAATTAATTTGCCAATTCACAAGCTAAGTATCTTTTTTCAGATATATCATTTATCATTTAAAACACAGCTTTTTTTCTCCCCAGTAATCTTCTGTATTGTCCATATACACATGAATTGGTCATTTATCTAGAGCAATGGCTTTTTCCTTGGAACCAAACCACGTACACCATTGCTAATGAACATTAACATTAAACATTTTGAACCTTTGTGATCTTATGGACAACTACACACATTGTTCATGGAGTGATCTTTATAAAATAAAAACATTCCTAAAATCTATACACAGTTGGATTGGTAGAGTCCAAACATTTTAGAAATGGTTTTGTAATATTTGTCCAACTTGATGATGTCCTCAGGAAGCTCTTATTGTTCAAACCATCATACACACCCACAAATGTGTTTTGAATATCAGACACAAATCAGATTCTGGTGTCTCTAAACCATTTCTATTACATATAGTCAATACATTTAATTCACCAGTGTCTTTTTTCTAAAGCCATTACTTCCCCAGGTAGATGGTGCATACATAACTGGCCACCCAGGCAATCTAGAGGAAAATAGTATAGAGCCAGCTTTCTGGACATTATCATATTACACTTGTGAAAGTTGCTTTACATTTGCCAATTTCTATATAACCTAACTGTTCACTCTATACAGGCATGTGCAATTGTAAAATAGCCAACATAATTTTGTGAATCTGTGAATGTAAATTCATCTCACATGGTCAGTAGCAAAGTGACTGGGGTTGTCTGAAGTTTCACCAACAAACAGACTAATATAATATACAAGCCCAAGTTCAAGAATAATAAAATAAGAATTTGGGACAGTATGAAAAATCCATATTAAAAAACACATTGTGATTCTTACATTTATTTCGACTTCATTTCAGCTTTCTTGTCCAAATGTGCTTTAGCATACCTCAAGCAATTTGAGAGTTGTTTTGAGGGTCCCATGTTGCCACACATTTCAGAGAAGATGCAAAGAGGATAAACACTTGCAATTGGCAACCTTTCCCATAATTGGATTCACCTGTGTATGTAGGTCAACAGTCAATGAGCTTACCAAACAAATTTTGTGTTCCACTAATTAGTGCTAAAGTTATTCAAATCAATAAAGCCACAAGGGTGTCCACATTTATGCACCTGATTAATTTAGTTTAATTCATTATCCCACACTTTCTGTAAATCATATAAACTTACTTTTACTTCTCAAATATCACTGTATTTGTCTGCTATATGATATATTTAACTGGAATTGCTGATCTGAACAACTAATGATTTATAAAGGAAAATCATAAAAATTATTACGGGTGCCCAAACTTTTTCATACCACTGTAGCCTAGTGGCTAAGGTACTGGACTATGGTCCAGGGTTCAGATCCCACCAGCTGCTGCTGTTGGGTCCTTGAGCAAGACCCTTAATCTGCAATTGCTTGGTTTATAAGCCTGTATGATTTGTAAACCGCTCTGGATATGGGTGCGTGCTAAATGACATAAATGTAAATGTATGTGCATTATTTACCTTTGCCAATGGCACTGACACAGTTCCATAGCACGACAGACTCTGGCTTTTGGATTTGTTGCTGAATATAGTCAATTTATAGTAATTTTGTCTTTGGGCCTTACACAGCATAGTCATTCGTCCGACCTTAATACAAGTTTACACTGTGTGATGGTCCATCATAACTGTTAACAATGCTTCTGGGTGTGATTAACATTCTTTTTTGCAAGTAAGTTTAAAGTTTTAAGTGCCATTTGTTAATTTAACTATGTATTGTAGTTTCTGATAAAGGTTTGCCAAAGTAATTCCTTGCCCTTGTGGTTATATCAGCTATCAGTGCCATCTGAGAGATCGAAGCTTACGCCCTAGAACTTTATGTACTGAAATCCCACGATTGCTTAAATTATTTAATGATGTTATATATAGGAAAATATGCAAATCTATTTCTGTCTTTCTTTGTGTTTTTATAAACATCAATAATTTTATCATGCATTTGTTGACAAACCGGAGATCCCTGCCCATCTTTTCTCACAAAGACTCTGCCTTGCCTGGATGTGGGTCACTTGTTGACATCACCTGTTTGAAATCACACCATGTTCTATAGCTCTATATTGCCCCCATTCCAACTGTTTTTGAACAAAACATGCAGTGAAATAATAAAAATATAAATTAAGTATAAATATAATTAATTCATTTAAGTAAGTAAGTAATTACCAAAATAAATTTAGGAAACACTGTGCACTCATCACTTCATCATTTTTTTTAAATTTGGAGTATTACATATACATGATTATATATTATAATGTGAATATACATAATATGTCTACGACTACACAATCTTTCTTCTTCTTGGGCGGGTGGGGTTAGGGTATTGGTAAATTGGTAAATAACCACTGACTGGACTGGATTACATACTTCATGGTTGGAAGATCACACACATTTAGTGTTCTATTTAGAGTGTCATTTACCAAATTTAGCGGCATAATTAGCAATTAACAGAGAGTACATTGTCTAAATTGTTATAATTCTGAGGTTGCACTGTACTAGTCACAGAGAAAATTGGAAAGCAGAAATAAATATAATGAGGGGTGTCTAGATGTGGAAAGATAATGTCAGTCAATGTACAGCGCTATAGACACTGTCACAAAGCAGCTTTATATTGATACATAAACATTGTCACAAATTGGATTTGATGGTCCGTAATGAGCAAGCCAAATTGTGACAGTGGAAAGGAAAAATGCCCTTGATGAAGAGGAAGAAGCCCTGAGAGGAACCATACTCATTTGGGTAATAAACATAATTAACATTGTATAATAAAACATTTAATTGAAAATGAAACATGGGAGAGTGATTATTTCAGTCACGGACCACCATCATAATTTATTCCACACATTCTTAATTTATTTGAAATAATAACAGAAAGTTATTGCTTTCAAAGTAGTTCCCTTCATGGCCTTACTATTTACTACCACTAGTACTGTATGTTTGGCACAATAGATAGATCACTTTATTAATCCCAAGGGAAATTTGCGTATTACAACAGCACAATTCCAACAAGAGCACAGAGAGCAAAATTACACTACTAATAAAAGATAATAAAAATGAATAATAAATTAAATACATGGTAGAAATTATGTTTAGATGGTAAAATAAATAATTTTAAATATATTATTTTCTGTTCTGATACAACTCTGTTCTATTCTTATCTATACTTGATTGTGAAGTGTCTTCCTTCCACAATCTGAATTCTCCTTCATCTGAATCTCAATCTGAAATCGTTCATCTGCTCTGCTGTATTATCATTACAATAATTTATTTTAAACAAAAGCAGAATAAATACTCCATTGAATAACTAAATGAAACCAGAAATATTTGCTTATTGTAATTGTCTTCCAAAACTAGCTATGGACAATTAAGATTTGGCATCAAGGCATGGGAACTTAAAAATGAGCAATGCAATTGAAGATATATATAATTATATAAACATTCTGGTGCTACTTGGACACGTCATCAGTGAAGAACCTAAAGTCAAAGGGTATTTCAAGTCTTTAATCTTCATACACCCTTGCCTGGGTGACCCAGAAGGCGATGGTCAATCACTGGCTTATGTCCAAGTGGTGTGTTGCTCCATGGGTCCCCCAACAGATCAACAGCCACCGCGAGGCCCTCTCTGTGGCCTGTATGATGTTTCTGATGGCTTTAATTTCAGTCCTCTCACTCCAAAGAGTTTGATGGTTCCCAGAAGTAAATGGCCAACGAAACCTCTGCACACTACCTCAACTGTCTCACAGCATGCTTTTTAAGTCATTGTTGTGGCACTCTGTGCTGAGCTTTGTGTATTTGGCCCCCTTATGCAATTCGGTCTTCCCAGGGAACAGTCAGTTCCAGGGTTTCATCTGTTTGGTAGACCACGCCTGGGCAGAGAGAAGTGGTTGGGAACTTGAGCTGTCTCCAGAGGGTGACTTTAAGCTGCCAATCATGAGCGAACTAAAAAAAGTTAAAATTTCATTAAATTAAATGTGTGCTGGGTCTTGTGATGGTAGGCAGTGGACCAAAACCCATGGCAGCAGGGCCAAAGAACAGCAACATGAAATGATAAATGCACTATTTATATCTATATTTTAGTGTTACATAGCTGTAGGGTATGGATTTAAAAGAAGAACCAGAAAGATAACCAAATCCTCTTTATACTTTACTTACAATGTGAACACAACTCAACAACAACAGAACTAAGTCCAGTTCCAGTTGGTTTGCTACCAGGCTTTGCTGCCAGTACTTACTGTGGTGCATATAATGTGCACCTCTAAAAGAAAGTCTTTGCTTGCTGAAAGTGTGCTAAGACTGTGGGTCATTTCAAGCAGTCTGCCGCTGAAAATGCTGACTGTGGCGAAAAGGCAGAACCATCAAAGTTTAAGAGTAAGCAGAGAGCAGGTGCTTTGTCATGCTAATATGCTGTATACTGAGTATACTTTGAAGTGACAGTCGCCTTCACAATTGGCACCCCTGGTAAAGATTAATAAAAAGAGATATAAGAAACTCACCTCTTGGTGAATAAGCTTAATCTCACATTGACAGAACTAGTCTATGTTTGAAATAAAATAAACCTAGTTTTATAAATGTGGATGTTTATTATTACATTTTCCATTGTACTAAAATTGGAATGTTAGGTTTTGGTCCCTTTTAGGGCCTTGGTGATCCCAACATTTCTTTCTCATCAAGTTTAGGAGTTTATCATTACCACCATATGTTGCTCAGTTGGGGCTGTGAGCCTAGATAGTTGTAATGCTGCTTTAAAACAATGCTGTGTTGTGAAATGTGCTGCATACATAAATGTAATAGTGCCATGTTGAAAGTCGCAAAGTTTTTCATTACGTTCCATTCAACTGTCAGTGTTACCTATGGTGATATCAAGGCTATATAACCTATAACAAACAGTTTAGCGATGAGGGCAGCTGAGTTATGTATAAGATATGCAAATATTTTGACTGTATAGTGTACCACAGATTAAATAATTAAACACTGTGATATATTAAATAAGAAAACATGCTGATATCTTAAGAAGCAGCTGGGAATTTTATCTTTTGCTGAAGCTATACTTTTTGGTTTCATATGTTTTTTTTTTCATATGAACTTCTCAACTGGAACACCTGCTGTGCTCCCCCTCAGCTCCTCTTGTCCACCATTTCCTTTGAACACTTTTAATCACAGCAGCGAATAAGGAGCCACACACATTGCTGCATTGCTGTTAGAATTCTGCTGTATTGCCTTTTCATCCGTTTTACTGCAAATATGAACATAGTGTTTAAGAAAATCTAATACTGAGGAATAACAGAGTGAAGACAGCGACAGGATTATTAACATGCTCTAATCAAAATTACAACCTCAAATCAATCTTTGGCTATTATGAAAAAGTTTAAAAAAGCAAACAACAAAAAAGTAGCAATGTTGCTTGAATTGGTGGGTTTATTAATATGTTAATCAATGAAATGAACTCAGCCAGACAAATGTACAAGGAAATCAAACAACAAAATAAATTCAAAGTAAATTTCATAAACACTGTGTTTATTTTTCCTATGCTTGCAGTGTCTTTCTACTAAGCATTTTTGTACAGAGTAATAATGTTTGCTGCAATAACAAAGCATATTAAATAGCTTTACCATAACCATGTACTATAATTAGTTAATAGAAATAGACTGTTGAGCCACTGAAGTTGTACTAAAAATAGGAAATAATTCCTACTAAAACGCTTCAACAATTAGTGTCCTCAGTTCCCAAATGCTTATTGAGTGTTGTTAAAAGGAAATGTGATGTAACACAGTGGTAAACATACCCCTGTCTCAGCTTTTTTGGAATGTGTTGCAAGCATCAAATTCCAAATTAGTGACTATTAGCAAAAAAAAAAACAATAAAGTTTATCAATTTGGACATTAGATATCTTGTCTTTGTAGAGTATTCAGTTAAATATGGGTTGAAAAGGATTTGCA
>JAUZST010092091.1:0-19356 GCA_034779995.1 Parotocinclus haroldoi
TAGTGGAGATGAAACGGATGGCGGTGCTGGCAGTTCTGCCTCTGAAGTTACTGCAGGTACTCACATTCTCACCAGGATCTCCAGGATCACCCGCAGCACCCTGTGAATAAATAACACTATAAAATCTATTTCCACACATTGTGCATTGCCTTGTTTGTGGCCACTCTTCTCAAAATAACGCTACTCACTCTTTCTCCTTTGATTCCTGCTGGCCCTTTGTCTCCTTTTGGACCCTAAAACTCAAAACAGCCACACAAACAAAATAAAAATGTGTATAAAAATATAAAAATATATATGTATATATATATATAAACGTATTTATCATATAATATTATTTATTTATGTTATGTTATGTTTATGTATACACTTTTCCACCCAATAAGTCATCATGAAATATGGTGTAAGCAAAGGTTTAAGCATCATTTTAAAACTTCAAATCCAAATCCAAACTTAAATGTCTTGTAAATGGTTCACAAAGCATTAGCTTTTAAAAATATGGTATATTTATTTATTCGCTCTAATTGCTTCATTTAGAAAATGATTAATACATGTAATCAGAGTCATTTTTTTCTAAGCAGCTAATATTTTATTTTCCTAATCCCTCTTTATTTTCAAATCCTAGTATTTTTTTACTGTCAACCAACATGTTTATGTGCCTGTGAATTTACAGGGAAATACAGGTCATGTGTCCGTATGTGTTTTCGGGAGGAATGGGTGCAAAGAGAGAATACTTCTTGAATAAGCTTGCATAAGGTTCATGTCACTTTCATTCACATATCAGTTTCCTTAACAACCACATGCTCTGTGGGCAAATAAGAGCAAGATCCTCCACGAATAGGAATAAGCATTCGAAATGACATGAACAATTTGGGGAGATTTATGGAATCAGATCAATCATTGTTAATTGTAGGACAATGTGTGTGTAAATGTTTCTCAGAATCAATAGGCTCACTGTGTCTTTGTGTCACTACAATTTTCTCTTTGTACTAACACAATAACAGAACATAACTGATATTATTCATAACTCTAATCAGCTCTGCTTGTTGACAGAATGTTAGGCAAATGTTTCTTGATCGCTCAATCGCCTGTTTTCTGTTTTCCATATGGGCCATCCATGGAAAAGCTGCACACGTAGATCCCAGTCTCTTCCAGCTACCACAGTAAGTGTGATCTTATTGTTTAACCTAACCCAGAGCTCCCCGCCCCGTATGGATTCCATCCCTGAACTTGGCAGGAAGCTTCTGCTTTGACTGCGTGACGGGAGAGCTGACATGCCGCCCATCCACATGCCTATCATTACAGTACCTTCACGCATGACTACATGAAGACAAGAGGAGGAGGAGGACAAGTAACACAAGACCCGAGCGAGGGGGAGAAAGGGGAAAAAGCAAGAGCATGAGAGGTACAATAATAGTCTCCAGTTGTTGTTGGCTGAGGTTTGTCTCACTGTGGTAGGCGACATGCTTGGGTAAACACATAGCCCTTTGGGTGGTGAGCAGCACTGTCAGCAGACGGTTTGCAGAGATTGCTGATGAAAGCATGAAAGACCCTGTCATGTCACTTTAATAGGGGTGACAGGACTCAACTGCTCCCATGCAACCAATCATATACATGGTTTGAAAGTACACGGAGGAGTAATGTAGAAATACACTTCCAAAACGCATGCCCAGTTTCTTCGTTTGATAGCATTCCAAAGGATGAACTCATCTGTAAATCAGAACAGATCCTCAGAGATGTATAGGGTACTTAGATAATGGCATAAACAACATTTTCTGTGATACGTAGTGTCTTGATTGCATTATGGCTTGGCCCGTCCAAACTCGAATATTTTGGAGAAAAACACATCCTAGTGGAACATGGAAAAAAAAACAGGCAGAGTCATCCCAAGCCTGTCATCCAACTGGTACACTGCCTGTGCATGGAATCGTTTTACTGTGTCTTTACCCCATTAAATAAAATTCCACAAATGGACTTGCTTGTGTTGCGCCTTGACCTCTATTTCCTGAGTGGGTGTGTCTGTGTGACACGAGATATCAGAGCTGCGGGTCTCACCATGTTATCGCACTCTCTCACACTCGCATGTACCCTGAACCAGATGACCCAGCACTTGCTGAGTTAACTTGGCAATCAATTCAATGGCTTCTTCGGAGAGCATACTTGTTTTTTTTCCAAAAGAAAAAGGAGACAGAGATGAACAAGGTGAGAGCGAGGAGTGGTGAGACATCAATTGAGACTGAGACACTGCTCTCAAGAGCTTTGAGAGGAAGAGTGTGAAGGCTCTCCTGCTTTGATCCAATGCTGACGTGGAGGAAGTGATCCTGATGAATGCTGGCAGATAGGAAAAGGCTGGCGTCACTATCTCCATGCCTGTGCCATGGGACTGGCCTTGCCTTTCAGCCGGGTCTGCTTGGAAAGCCTGGAATATTCCAGTTCCGTTTACTAGATGCCATTATGAATATTTCTCCTTGGCCCTTTCCACTGTCCGTTGCCTCCCAGCAGGAAATGTGTTTTATTAAGAAAACACACGTTTAGCTTTTCTCTCCCTCTTGCTCAACCGTACAGCAGACCTCCAGGGATTCATTTATTAGCCAGTTAAAGCTACTACTTTATTCATTAGGTTTTGACTCGTTTAAAGGACCAGAAGTCTGTGCGTGTCAAGTGTTATAAGCAAGGCATTAAACGCTTTTAGCCACAGATTATAAACCAACTGCTGACCCCAAACTGCTACAAAATCCCCAAAGTGTAAAAGAACTGCTTTTTGGGTGGAAATTCTGACTGTGGAACCAATCAAACAGGCTCTAGGTCCCAGGAATAGGCTAAATGAGTTATAAAGCAGTTGTCCAAAACTGAGTTCAGTAAACTACCGTACCTGAAAAGCCTTCTCCTATTTGAAATATTATCCATTGCTTCAATTCCGCATAGGTGTTTAGGCAGCCTGAGTTCCTTTTCATTGATCTACAGGACAGACTTGCAACTAGAAAACTAGAAGTGTGCTTTTTGATTGACAGCCACTAGACTAGTTTCACTAAACAAAAAAGGGCCACTCATTTATGTTGTGTTACCATTACAAACTACATGTTCATTTAATTAGATTAGATAAATATTATCATGATTATGTTTGAATTATACTGTGTAAAGGCAAGGTTACACTGTCCATTTTCAGAAGTACAGAAGTCATAAATATTTCAATAAAAAGGTCTTTCCAATGTTGATGGATCCAAATATGTTCTGCGTAAATTTGACAACTTTATGCCGCGTTACCCTGCGCTCAAATGTACCCTAGTGTTGAGAGGTCAGTTGCCTAGGAAATCAGTTGTCTGTTCAGTTGGTGGAAAAATAAAACCCTAAATTCCATTGAATCCCCTTTGGGCTGCTTCCTGGTTTGAATATACAGTGGATGGATGCCCGTTCACTCCTCTTTTGCATCCTTAGCAAAGGAGGTTTGGCTTTCAGCTGCAAAGCAGAAGCTGTCCAGAGTTGCAGCCCAAGTTCTACGAGTCCTTTTCTCCTTCTGCTCTTTTTCAATCACTTCTCAAACCACAGTCATTAATTGAAGGTGTGGTCTGCAGTCTCCAAAGCCACATTAATCCTATCTATAAAGAGAAGGGAAAGGAGGGCGATCCAGTCAGTTTAGAGAGTATAATTACTGAACTTGCCCTTAAATACATGCCACCAGATATTTCTTGGATTACTGAAGTTGGATTTGGCCTTTATGCAGTGTAACCTTTTCTTTTAGCCATAAACAAAATGCTTCTATAAAGCATGAAAGAAATAAACCAAAGCCCAAACATGTTTTTAGATCAGACCAGACAAAGTGGAACAAAACTGCTGGAAAGCATGAGGATGTCTTTGCAGAAGCAGTTCCCATGTATAGTCTTGCGCGGCAGCCAAAAACACATTCACTCTGATTGACACTGTCAACTAAAACCTCAAATTCAGTTCAACATAAGACCTTCACACTGGATCACCTTGCTTCTTGTGTGATATCATAATTGTATTTAATCTGACTAGTTTGCTGTGGAAATAGCATTCCTTCCATTCCAGCAGTTGCTTTCTATCAGCAATCCATAACATGATTTATGAATCCACATGTTTGTATGAGGAAAGAGAAAGATGGTAATTATTAAGCAATCTGAATAAGATGTTAGCTTCATAGGGTCAGAGTAGCACCGATAATATAGTGCTGCCAGAGAACCGAGATCTGAACGTGACTCTTACAAGTGTAAGCACATCATATGGAACAGATATATTTTGTCCTGAACAGGATTTATTGGAATAGCTCACGTCGCATACCATATAAATGAAAGGTAGACTGGAATGTCCTTATTGCTTCCCCAGCAAGTTGGGATGGGCAGAAGGGTTCACTTAAGAGGAGAAAAACATGTGACAAATGTAGGGAAATGTTATACTGTCTCTGTCTCTTTCTTGTCAGAGAAGCCACAGTGTGAAAGTTTCTGCATCCTTCTTCATTCCCCATCTGGTCTTCAGAAGTGTCTGCACACATGGGACCATTAGTTCCACCTCTGGCTAGACCGGGTCCTGATCCCAATGATCTGTTCCCTCTGAAGGGCATGTCGGGGTCCTCGGAATCTCCCCAGAGACCCATAACCGCACCAGCACCACAACCAGAATGAATAGCTTACTTCTTACTCGCGCCACTTTTGTTCTTTATGGCAAGTCATTTCGCCCCCTCATCCCCTCACCCATTCTTCAGAAGGCACTTCAAAGCAGCAGACCGATCATCACTGAATGCTGTTGCCTTCCCGTCCGGTCACATAGAGCTGATGACATAAGGTGAGAGAGAGAGAGTGAGAGAGAGAAAGAATGACAGAGCGAGCAATAATGATGGCTTTGAAAAAGGAGCTGGTGAGGTGTTACAACAGGAAACTGGACTTCAGTGACAGGGAAAGCTTAAGGCTAAGTGGTGCCAAGGTGCTGGACCAGCATCTGCTGCTTTTACCGTAAGCTTTTCAGCAATCAATCTTTTCAAGGATAAGTAACCTCGGCACAGTCATCTCTAAAATGAGAACAGTTGTGACAGCTGTCAGATGGTACATCCAGAAATTACTTTCCAACGCTTCTTTTTTTAATTTAGTCCGGAATCTAGTTTCACTTTGTGCATCATCTCTCGTATTGAGGACACAATGCGAACCAGAAAACATGATGCAGAAGCTCTGACAGAATGCTGACCGTCTTGCCTTTATCATTCTCGTTTGTGTACTCATGACAGACTTCATGTGCGTAATGTTAAGATATCGTGACAGGCTATTGGCATGGTGTGTGTGTACGGCTGCGGGGTGGAAAAGCTGCTGTGCATATGCGGGCTGTACAAATCACACTTGTCAAGGTTAAGTGTATCTGACCCCTTGTCTACCTCAAGCTGAGCCTATCTTTAATATGCAGCCAGTGCAACAAGGAAAAGAGACTTGTGGAGGCATGCTTGGTTAAAAATACTTTTAAGATCTTTCCATGCATTTTTACTGGCGGTTTTAGACAGCAGGGACTTGAGTGTGTGGCCATATTTCTGTGTGAGTAGATTTGTCTTTGGCACACGCTCGAATGTTCTGTGAAACTATCCAGACCCGAAAGCCAGAAGCATTGCAGTTCCTGCCCAGCCTTGCAGTGTTCCCCTCATGTTTCGTCTGGATCCTTTTATTTTCACTTCTTTTGCTGTTCAAATATAAAAGAATTTCAATTATGTTTGGTGATCCTTTTTTCCTAAATTAACTTCCCCCCAGAATGGAAACGTTCTAATAAAACACTGATTACAGGCAAATTACAGACATGTTGCTTGACTCGGTTCCTTGATTACCCTGATTAGACTGGCTGATTAATGTATTTACTTTCTATTTGCAATTCAGCATGAACCTCACCAAGATAAGCAGGAAGAAGATGAGAACACTTCACACAGGCCTGAGAGAACCTGAAGGGAAAGAAAGAAAATTAGAGGAACGCTGGGAAAGATGGCAAGGCAACGGTGGGGGAAAGAAGGTAGAACTACGGATAAATGTGGAGAGGAAGAAATAAGGGGAAAATCACAAATTAGGAGAGGAAAGGTAGAGGGATATAAGCATGCAGACAGAAGGGAAGGGGGGGGGCAAGGTAGCAGAGGTTATCCTCCAGCTGAGGAAACACTGAGGCTGGCAGCAAGAGGTTGTTTGTGGTCGATCTTCAAGTCCGAGAGCCAAAGAAAATGTTGGGTACAATGCCCTTACAATAAAACCTTCAGTCAACAGGGGAAATTTCGGGTCAGACTTTTGCATACTCTACTTTTTACACTACTCTGTGGTCCATGAGAAATACAAGCATTGTAAAAGAGCCATTCCACTGAATTGGTGGCATTTTCGTCCCCATGACATTATGTCTAGCTAACTTTTAGGTATGATGGAAAAGGCTGAGAGTGGGCCTCTTGAGAACCCTTAGATCATCCTACATAACCTAGATTATTTATTGCTAAGCAAAGTGTCTCAACTTCAAGCCACCATTTGACAACCAGATTATTTAGGTTATGGACTATGGCTGTGAAATGGTAGCTTGGTATGAGCTCATATGGTGTCGTTTTTAAGCGCAGAGTCTACAAACAGAAACAAAAATCCTAAGATACATTTGTTGGTGAGGCTTGTAGGAGTATTGTAATACAGCTTCTTTCCATGCACCATGTCATTTAGCCCTTCATCAGTGTCAGTTTCTCACCACAAGACACTGTTGGCTGGAATCTTTGGGTTGCCAGACCAATGTCGCATTGACATGACATTAAGTTTCTATTTAAAAAACCACAGCAGCACAGCTGTATCACACTCATATTTGTTCCGTATCGCTATCATGTCAGGGGTACTGTTGGACAAAGAATGGTCTAGTCATCAAAAACATCTGGGGCTATATTAAGAATACCCTTAGAGAGCTCCTAGCTTGGCTTAAAAGCTCCTAGTTAAACATTTTAGCTTAAGAATGATTCAGAAGTGATCTCAGAGCAACTCAAGGAGAAGGCAAAAACCTTTATCTTAATGAGTAGACAACGTTGACCTCGGTTGCATTCTTTTGAAGACTCTGATTGGTTGTCACCCAACTCAAGTCAAGTCAAGTCAAATTTATTTATATAGACTTGTTTACAACCTTCCAATTATCCTAAAAGGCCAATCTAAAATGAGGAAACCTAGGGCGACAATGGAAAGGAAAAACTCCCTGAAAGTAGAAGAAACTTTGGGAGGACCAAAACTCAAAAAGGGACCCGACCTCCATGGGTGGCCCAGATGTTAATTAAGTAAATACTTAACAGTATATTAAAGTAATAGTAAAATTAAGTAAATAATACAATTTAAATCAAGAATAATATTTAAGTTAGTGATAAAATAAGTAACAAAAGAGATTTTAAAAGCAGTTCTCAGTGGGAGGTCCTTGGAGGCACATCGTCTCACAGTGAATAAATGATGGTGGGACTGAGTTCTGATGATAAAACCCAACTCACTCATTCTCACTTTCCCTGTCTCTCTTAATTAGGGAAATACTTTTATTTTCTTTTAACCTTTTATAAACCTTTGAACTGACAGGCATGACATTTTACACTAATCACAGACATGTTTATTTGCTTTATTTTACTGACAGTGTATTAACAATGTTGGCAATTTGTTATAATCTACTTAATCTATCCTGTGAACTGGAGAAAATGTGGCTCTGCTCTTTTCAGGTATGATCGCTGCCGTGTCTCTTTTGGGGATTAATGTGCTTTATAAATAACTTTTATCTTTACTAAGTATAAGTTTAGCTACTCCTAACACTGAGAGGGGAAATATTTTTCTTTTTTCTTTTTATTTTCCCTTTGTACTAAGAATCTTTATAAATACGGCCCCTGATCTTTCCACTGGTGGATGGACGCTGGGTTAAAGACAACTGTGGACAGGTAGAGTCTGATAGGAGTCTGTTTAGCAGTAGGTCAAAAAAAGCCTGAATCCAATATAATGCTCATATTTGTTTTGGTTGAATTTTATTTTAACGTGGTATGCAACACTAGTCTGAATAGGTCATCAATAGGTCTGAACAGCAAAAACATCACGCCACCCAATTCCCCCACAGAAGTCACCAAACAAATAATGGAGCATTTATTATGTCTAATGCAATGTTTAAAATGTAAATTACAAATGTAAGCAAATTTCTTCCAGATTTGTGAATGATTGATCATTTGAGCTGGCTCGTGTCACTAAAAATATTGAGTAGTTTGTTTGAGCGTCCATGAGTTTTGCAAAGCGTTTCATTATGTTCACATTCCAGACTACAATAGCTACTCCAAGCAGATGAACTCCAGTCTGACAGGACTTTTAAAAGAGCGAGTGATTCATGCCTTGCACTGGAGCTGTTGATGTAAAAGTAGGTGGGCAGAAATCCGAATTTAGGTTGGACAGTCCAGTTTTTCAGTTGCCAGTCCTCCTGATAGTGCTCCTTTTACTTCAAAGCAGATCAACTTCATTCTTGGTTAACTGACAGAAGGTCCACCCCACAATCTAAACTCTAGTCAACAGGTTCCCTCAGGGACACTGTGAAAATGCCAGAAAGAAAAACTACTTACAGTTGTAAATGCTCAGCACAGCATTCTTTCATTTCAAATAGAGCAGAAAAGATTAATTTCATGCCTTCTGTACACTGAGCCAATGTGGTGTAGACATTAGCAGTCTACAAGGGTGTTATTGAATGTCATGATACAGACAAAAAAAAATTCAATACTTGTAGAGGGCAGGAACATCATACTCGGTCCCTGCTGAATGATCGCATATTTGCAGCTGAACTTTGCAAATTGGATCATGCAGTCAAGCACTTTCATTCTCACCGAAGTCGGGAATGAGGCGTTCAAGTCGATAAAGAGAATAGGAAGTGACCACCAGATTTGGTAAGTAAAGCAGTAATTTGTCACAACACTCTAAGTCAATTCCTAAACTGATGTTTTTCATTTTTTAATGTTTTTCATTTTGTCTTTTGTACTATCATGCCCCTTGTGTGATGTCCTTCTTTGCGAATGTGAAGTTCTCCCTTTGCGTTGTTATGAAAGTGGCCACCCTATATACTTAAAGGTCACATTGTCAAATATTAAATACATATCGGACTTCAGTGCCATATATGAAAGCGGCACAGATCAGAATTGAAATGGTGCAACAATGGGTATATTGTGGTTCGCACATTCATGAAAGAAACGAATCCGTGTCGTGTGTGAAAGAAAAACATTGGGAATAACTTTTACCAGCAGTGTGACTATTACAGTCCACCAAAAACCATTCAATTTCCCTCGGAGAAAGCTTTTATCACCAATTTTATTGCAAAATTGCAAGAATTTTGAAACGAAACAGAACAGGAATCCACGCATATAAAAATCTGCGTTGCTCAAGCACAAAGCAAAGCATCATTCAGCCTGCAGGGATGCATTTTTGGCAGATCACAATCAACCCTGGGCCACGGCCAGCTGCGAGCAAGCAAAGCAGCCTTAAGACTGAAGAAGCTTACAAATCATTTAAAGGCAAATTGTTGAAAAATGAAATACTGACACGTCAGGTTGAACGAAATTATTAATTTGGAGACAGTTTTTCTTAACCTAGAGGCACAACTGCTTAAGCGCATGCCCTGATTTAAACTGTTAAATCATTTACGTATGCTTGCAAGAAACTGATCTTAGCTAACAGAATAGAGAGTGGAATCCACTTCCATGATAACTCAGCAGAAAGCCAACGTTCTGCCTGGTTACCGGGTTGTTTTGAAACCTCCTTTCTTCAGCTCCTTTGACATGTAATAACCCACTTACTTAATCTAGCATGTAGGATGTTTTACCAGCATGCTAACGCCAACTCTGAGGTATTATCCATGTAAGAAACACAAGCAGTATGGTGAGTGATGTAGGTAGTATGCTCTGTTCATCCTCTTTCTTGCAGCCAAGCCATGTTGTGATGAATGGAGCCATCCTCCCATTCTAGCTGCCTTTTTACAAGCAGAATTCCTTCCAGACTGTTTAGAAACCTGCTCATTCATCACAACCACTGTGACAAGTCTCACACACATACATGGGCGCAAACATAAATGAAAGGTCACGAGCAGACACAAAACATTCTCCTCCCCAACGCTGTCCTGCTCAATTGCCAATCTGCCTGAGTGGGTCCAGTCAAAAGCATTCCAGAAACCCTTTTTTTGATTTCCTTCAGCAAATAGTACAATACCCTCATACCCTCATGAGCTTTAATGAGTAGTTGATATATCGCTGAAAAAATCAATACCAGCCCTGCTTGGGCATTGACATTGTCTAGACATGACAGCAGAAAACAAGAGGATCTTCTTGTAGCCTGTCAAACCTCTGCCAGTGACAATTCTATGCTAATGGAACAGAGTGATAACTTTGACCAGATATCTAGAGATTCTTGGAGGCTGACGTAACACAGTTTGGCACTTTGCTTAACTGTTTCCAGAAGGTGACAAAGGTCCACATTCTTGAATTAGGCCCTCTGATTTAAGGGTTAAGGGGGACCAACGTGGCAGAAGACAAACTGATTGGTCCTGTTACTCTCAAGGTTTGATAAACATGGCTCAGTGCCCTTGGCTAGTCAAGCGCTGGCAAAATACAAGTGCCATTTACAGAACATTGCATGTTAAGAAGGTGAATCAAACACAGAATGACTGGAAGACCATGTTATGACATCACAGGCTGAAATGAACCTGGCAGCCTTTGGTTCTTTTGCAAAATCTCTTTGGCTCATACAGCTCCATTGCCTCAATCTTTTTCTTTTTTTTTAACAGCATCCATGTCAGACAGAGTTTTTCTGAGGACAGCTGAATGCAACAGGACAACAGGACAAAGATAACATGCGCGTACTCGCTGTCACTATGGACGTTCTACGACGCCGTTATATAGCGAGCATATGGAATGAACAGTGAGTCATTAGGGATTCATCCCTGCTGGGGGAATAACTGGATAAATAAATAAAACCAAATATTTAGTTATTGCTTTATCCTGTTAAGAGTTGCGGGAAGTCCAGAGCATTTCTCAGAAAAACAGGACAGGGTGCCAGTTCATCACAGGCCACTCGTTCACACCTTGGGGTAGTCTCAAGCTGCCAATCGACCAAAAGGCAAAAGTTTTGAAATTTGGTAGGAAAGCAAGTACTAGTGAATTGTAATGCACTGTTCACAAAAATTGGGAGATATTTAATTAGTATTTAATTACTTAATATTTGTGAGCAGTATAGTTAAGCAGACTAGTTTCCTTGCATATTCATTCATGCATACCAAACAGCATGCAACTAATATTGTACAACTAATAAAATGGAGTGTGTAAGTATTGAAAAGGCGGTGTAGCTAAAAAGTGATCGGTGAGTGTTTGTAGCAATACACACGTCTGCAGCCCATATTAATTTGTCGAGTCCTTCTTAATTAACTATACAGCATTGTGTCTAGTTAAGTTACACTGCTATAGGGATCAAAACTAGTTTACTGAGCTTTTGACAAATAACCATATGATACACACCTATTGGCATGCACCAGCTGTTTTTGTGAAACTTCTGAAGCCACGTAGTCAGTAGTAAAGTCCGCCGAACAGCGTGGCTAGAGTATAGTGTTGACACAAAAAAGATGTGAACACTGTATTAGTTTTACTCAAGGATTTGTATGCAATTTCACTTCTATATTTACTTTTCGATGGATTTTTTTGTTATTTCACTCTATCACTTTCCCAAAAGAGTTACGCAAAACCTGTCACCTAACTGTAACACAGCAGCCCAACATACAAGAAGCAAGCAACAACATGATAATAGACGTCATTATTCTTATTATCGTCTTTACGGACGGTTCTCACAACTATCATCATTATCTTAATTACTACACAATACAGCCATTCATTGCCTCTAGCATTCAACTATGACACCCATTTCAGAAACATTCATATTTTCCCCTCTCCCAACACATTCCCAGTATATGGTAACACACCAAATCCAGTCCATATGGGCAGTAAATTCAGTCTGATGAAGGACAGGGACCAGCTTAGGCTTTGGAGACTTGTGCCTGCTGATTTACTGACCTGTGGAGCTCCTGGGTGTAAAAATAACAGCAGCAGATTACACGGTCGAGATGCATGGCAGATAGACCCCCCCCCCCTTCTTCACCCTCTCACTTGGGAGGAGGAGTGAGGTGATGCCAAAATGTGAATTATGTAAGAAGAATAAGTATGAGCACTGGGAGACACAGTGCTCTTGGAGCTGATTGCTCAGATTGGTTCCTTTTCTAGCCAAGAGCTGATGTATTGGGTAGTTTTCACATGAAGCTTGTCTTTTTTTACCCTCCTTTTACTCCCCTTTCCCCTGTTTTGTTCTCAGCTTTCATTTCTCAGAATTACTTCTACGTAAAGGATAATACCCTATAAAACATCGAGTAGGCACTGGTAACAGTCCTTAAACATTATTACTGCATTTATATATCATTAGAAGAAAGGGAAAAAGTAGTTCATCAAAATAATGGTATTGCATAAACTTGAAAAATATTGGAATTGTGCTAACTTTGGTGGTCGTTATTTCTTTGAGCGCGATCCCTACATGACAGACATGACAAAGCACTTCATATCCTGCACTTAAAGGTGTACTCAATACAATATTTGTTTTGGTTATTGTGGAAATATCACAAGTACCTGACAAAAGAGAATTGCTAAAAAAAAATGGAACCAAAGTCAATTCACTCCTTCGTTTTTGTACTGCTCTTAAATGCAGACGCGGTGGGACCCCAACACTAAGTCAAACATGGCACTGTAAAATCGGAGGAGATTTCATAGGTGAAGCTACGCTAATTAGCCAGATTGGCTATCATAAGACAAACATAGTGCATGATATAAGCTGTATACTCTTTCAGAAAGTGGGAACAAATATTGTTTTTTCTGTATTTTGTTTACTTTCCAGCCATACCAAGTTAGCCAAGTGTAGAAGCGGTAAGTAACAAAGTACACACTGTTAACAAAAACTGTTTTACAAAGTCAACTTTCTCCTAATTTTGGTGAGCAGTAAACTCGCCACTGTGATTAATTTTAGGTGACAGTTCTTATTAGTATATTATTATTATTCCTAGAACCTAATGCTAGATAGATTTATTTTTCCTTATTTTTTGCCAACTCTAGTCAAATCCCTAATGAAAAATCACTAGTCAGAATAGTTCATCCTTAAAGTGGGGTGAGGATGCTGTGTCCACCTAGTCATGCACCCAAACTTGGTGCTCACAACACACGTCATGCCTTCATTGCATGTTTGAAGGTTATTTTAATACAAGATTAGTAGTACTTTTACTTAAGCAAATAATTTGTCTACTTCTGCCACGTCTAGCTAAGTGGGAACATTAGCAATCTGTGCAACTATTGTGCCATTAAAGTTACATACATTTAACATCTACAACTCTGACCTGGGTGGCACAGTGGCACAGTTGTTGGCACTCTTCCTGCTTCAATTCCCAGCCCAGACTGTGTGGAGTTTGTATATTCTCCCCATGCCTGAATATAGCTTGTGGTGCTAGTTTAGCCTCTTTTAAAATCTTTCTAACATTTTTTTAAAATGAGAAATATACAAAAATCGAATATTTCTTATGTATGTTCAGCATCTACGAAACTGAACCCACCAAAAACCAACACATATATGTGTTACCTAACCAACTACTTTCATTAACAGTCAAAAAATATATGGCTGGAAAAATAAAAATTAACATATTAATCCCTGTTAAAAACAGCAAATAGAAGCATATGTTTTGTTTCGGATACGAGCATGTTGGTCAACCAACCTCTCCAGCAAGACCATGCAAATTTATCCTCTATACCAATAATTTGGATCAACATGATACTTATATGTTCTTGCTGATTGTCCATCACACCAGCCTCCAAAATAAAATCTACTGACAAATGTTTCTTCCTCTGAGAGCGTGTATGTAAATATGAAGAGCAATTTGTCCTTTGGTCTTTATGCGTTTTCCCTTTGCTTTTCTTCATAATTGAGCCTTGCAAGAAAGGAAAGTTAAGGATCTCTACTGATGGAGGGTGTAATTCGAGAAAAGGAGCCATTCAGAACACCCTCTATGTTCAATATGTTCACAGTCGAAATGAAACTCCTGGGTGTCCAATTGTTACAATGTGTAAGAGGTTTGGATAGTGCAATGTGCTTAGCATGCGTTTGGATTGACTGTAATGACTTGTAATTGTGTACTTTGCCTAAACTGATTTCTTCTGTAATCCTTAATTTGATCTGTTTGACAATCAACAATAGCCTATCAGGTTTTCCTGAGTATCAAAGCAAGTGTCGACTTCGTACAACAAGCCTGAGAATTGGTCATCTGCTACATACTTGAGTAGAGTGTGTTTAAGCCATTAAAGTCCTTTTCCCAAAGGGACCATCGAATATTTTTCGAAAAAGGTATCCATGAGAACGTGTACAAACTCAGTGTGTATGTGAAGTGGAAGCATTTAAGCTAAATATATTTAAAAACCACTGTGGCTTAATTGCACAGGCCAGCCGAAAGCGAAAACTGTTCCTTTAATTCCGTTATGACATCTGACGTCTGTTTCCAATGCATAACTCCAACCTGACTTGTATAAACACAAAAAAAAAACGTATTTTCGGCAGGCCAAGTTATAAAATAGATGAAAAAACGAACACAAAACAGCAATTTCAGAATAAAGTGTGTTGTATCCTGCGCCATATCCCTGTCAGCTTACTCAAACTATATTCTCCAGACCTCATACAGCCCAACTCGTTATGGAAGATTTCCGACAGGTCCCCTTTGGCTTCACCTTCAACAAAGCAGACCCAGTTGTAGCTTAGCTTAATGATCTTATTCATAAATGTGGAAAAAAAAAATCAAGCGGAATGTGTAAACAATGTGTAAATTCATTAGCGGCAGAGCGAAATGTATAGTTTCGGAGAAACGCAGGGTTAAGAGACCTCAGCCACATGTGAACTGCAGTGGTCAGATTTGCAGATATCATTTACGAACATTCTTTTGGACTGAAACATAAGCACCGCCATTTCCTCCATATGACCTCACTCTTGTTACTTTCTTCGCCCTTTTCAGATGTAGTAAAGTCAGCCTTCTGCGCCAGGTTCCGAGAGGGTAGATTAAACTGACCGCCGTTAGTCACACTAAAATTCCCAAACGATCTTCAAATTGTTGGAAGACTCAGCTCTTTTAACCACCCCTCCCTCAGGTCTCTCACTCTGAGCCATTTCTGCCCTAATGCTGCCTCTTAACCTAATAACAGCACCAATAACGTTGGGTAAGGATTCCATGAGTGTCTTGGGACTGAGTTCCTGGCAATCTTAGCCTATTCTAAAGCAGTGGTCACACTAGACCTTTGCAGTTTGCTAGCATTTGTGTATTTTGGAGCAGCGAGCAAAGCCTTGACTAGAGATATTGCGGTAAAAATGAGGAAACGGTGGTGCAAAAGAGTTTTACTAGCTTCGCTTCTGCGTAAGATAAGAAGGAGGGTTATGAAAGAGAAAAGGTTGTGGGTTCAGGATATTCTCAGCTATAGAAAATAGCTTGGGGAGTTCTGCTGCCTCATTTTAGGGCTCTGACAAGACAACAGCTGTTCAAGGAATATTTTAGGCTGTCCGTTCTGCTGCTTGACCGCTTGCTGGCAAAGGTTGCTCTGAGGAGCCAAAGGCAGGACATGCACTGCTGTGAGGCAATCACTCCTGTGGAACGGCTCGTGATTTGTTTGAGGTTAGCATAGACAGCACAGCTCATGTTATTGCTTAAGCCAAAGTGTGTTGTAACTGTAGAAAAATACTACCGTATCTGACTGTTGTGTTATGAATGTAAAGCTTGCAATAAAGTTGCTGCATGAAACCGTGTGTCTGCAAATCCAGGTATGCATTTAAGACAATATGCTGACTCATCGTCTGAGATCATGTTGAAATGTGATGGTAATATACTATGACTAGCATCCTAGGCTAATTGTTACCCATGTGTGTTGTTATCCTGCTCTGCAAATGCACTTCCTCTTAAATAAACCTGCCTAAAGTAATTCATCTGCATTAAATAAATAAAGTCCTCTACAAAAACGTGTGCATATTGAAATTATTGACATTTATTGGAATCTACTATGCTTCCCAATTCAGATGCTTACAAACCAGCTAATTCACCAACCAGTAAAACAAAGCACAAACGCTCACACTCACAAAAGATCCGCGCTTCATTATGTACCCTTAATGAGCTGTTTGTTAAACCAAATATCTAAGGAGCCAATCACATGCCAGAAACTCAATGTGTTACGGAAATTACTTTAAATTTGGCACTGTTGTTGGTGCTTGATGGGCTGGTCTAGTGGAATTTTCACACACCGTCATATCTGGCATTTATAGAGAATGCATAGAAAATATGCAAATCTCTATACACAAATGTCTTGTTGATGCCATGGTCAGAGGAGAATGGTCAGACTTGTTTGAGCTTATAAAATGGGAACCAGAACTCAAACATCCCCTATTTACAACCAAGATATGCAGAAGATCATCTCTGAATTAACATGTCGAATCTTGAAGCAGATGGGCTACGGCAGCAGAAGACCACACCAGGTGTCATTCATGTTAGAACATAAGATCGGAAAAGCGTTGCCTGTTCTGATGGGTCTTGCTTTTTGCTATGCCATTCGGATGGTGGAGTCAGAATATGGCCTAAATAACAATGGTTGCTATCAATGGTTCAGTCTCAAGTTTGAAAGTTTCAGACATTACATTTGCAGCATCTAGTAGATTCCTTTGTCCAAAACAACTCTTAATTGAGCTGAACAGTTGAAGGTTTGAGCGTTTTGCTTAAGCATAGCACAGTGGTAGCCAGAATTAGTGGAGCTGAAATTTGTTCCAACCAGCCAATCTCTCTCATATTGTCCTCTTGCTGTACCAAGGCGATATTTGAGATGTCTATCTGATTGATTTGTCATTCATTCATTGTCTTATCCACTTATCCTAGTCAGGGTTGCAGGGTTACCTTAAAGGCACTTTGGAAACACCAATTAACCTAACAAACATGTATTTTGAATGTTGGAGGAAGCTGGAGTACCCATAGAATGCCCATGGAAGCACTTGGAGGCCATGCAGACTCCACACAGAGTTTAACTATTTAATTATTATAAAATTATTTGATTATTTTACATAAACATTAAAAAAAAAATTTTTTTACAAAATTTATGAAAGCACTTCACCTGTGAACCTTGTGTCAAAACCCATAGTTTTATGTACAGAAGTATATGCAAAACATAAAGAGATTGTTGTATATTCTCATTGAATAGATGTGACTGTTAGAGCCTGAAATTCCTATGTAAAATACAGATGATATAACTTTTTAGAAGTTAGAACATTTTAAGAAGACTGGTCTGACCCATCAGACCCATTCCCAATGATTCGAGTCTAAGAAAGGTCAATGGACCGTATCCCGAGGGGTATGTATGTATTTAAGACAATATGCTAACTCATTGTCTTAGCCACTTATCCTAGTCAGGGTTGCAGGAGAGCCGGTGCCTAGCCGGCGGCACAGGGCTCAAGGCACTCAAGTTTAGGGCACACGCATTACCGCATTAAAGGCACTTTGGAAACACCAATTAACCTAACAAGCATGTATTTTGAATGTTGGAGGAAGCTGGAGTACCCATAGTATGCCCATGGAAGCACTTGGAGGCCATGCAGACTCCACACACAGCTAACCACTAACCACTAACCTTAGCGATGTTACACAACACTCTCGCTATAATATTTTCTGCACACATCTCAGACCAGCATCTAACCATCTGTCAATTTTAGTCCATTTTACATAATAGTGTTACTAATTATGAACAAAAAGGTTCTTCCATTAATTAATGCTCTTTACTGTCCCTGTTTGGCATTGTTAAACCAATTTTAAATGGCATTTGATGCACTCTTGGGTTACACAACAGGCAAATCCAGGGTCCCATTGCCACATCTTGTCTTGTTAATTCCAGGGGTAGCTTCCTCCCACATTTCCAAAACATTCTACTGTAGGTCAACTGGCTACTTTAAATTCCGAATTTGTGTTCCTCATTAGAGTTTGCTTCCTTCACATATCACTGTTACCTCTGGCTACAGACTGGGAGTTTAAATTCAGCTTGTTGTAAAGCTGATTTGTGATCATACCTGTCGTTAAAAGTGTGACCGGAACAATTTGATCTGGGTCTTAAAGCACCTCTTATTAGTGAATGTTTGATACCTGACTAAAGAAGCAGACCTGACTGAAGATAACCTGAATCATTTAGAGCGTTTAAAACGATTATGTAGCTACCATAGTGACATTAATTCTACCTACAAGAAATTATCTTTCTGTAAGTTAATAGACAATTTCATTGTTTCATTATCTGCTTTGTCATGCTAATAATGTGGCTAAGATTATGTCCAGAAGGTTAAAGCTGACTCCAGGCATCACTCGTGCTGTCATGTTTAAATCGCTGCCTATTGCTGCTGCCTAATGCTGTCACTTTTCCTCATAGTATAATTTTAGATGCTGCCTCTCATGACTCATTTATAATTTTCATGTTACTACAACTTCAAGAAAATGAGTCACACTGTTTTGCAGTTTCCGAAGCTTGTGTTGCAGTAGGCACTGGTAAAACATTTTTTCACAGCAGAAGCATATATTAGTGTTATTAATAAATTAGATTGACAGTTTTGTAAAAATAAGAAAGACATGCATTGCTTCGACACACAGTACGACTTAGTGTTTGATCTGGCATTGCCCTTATTTTCTCTAGTCCATGTATATCATAGCACTAGTAGTAGGAAAACAGTATCCTGAGCTTTGATCTTCCCGAACTGGTCTCTGTAATTTTACTTGCGGTGACTTTAATATTACTGGCAGTACTGTATAGTCAGGAGTTGAAGGGATAGAAGGGTATGGCTGAACTTGTGCCCTCAGTTCCCATCACTGCTTTTTTACACACCTACAGATGACATTCTGTTACCTCAGTGATTCTCAGACTTTTTCTCCAGTGCCGCCTTTTGTAGACACTTGTAACGTCTTACTGAACAATCCAGCAAGTGACACCTTTACAGTGGACTCATTCTTTTGCCTTGTGCCACCCCTAGGGGATGCAGATGCCCCTTTGAAAACGACTTGCTTACCTGATACAGGTAAGTATGCAAAATATGGCATCGACTGAATTTTTATCCAAAGTGAGAGACACTACAGTATAAAAAATAAGACTTTATTTGAAGGATACGTACATTGGTCCTCAGCAAACTATTGAATTATTTTACATAAACATTTTAAACATTAAAAAACAATTTTTAGCATAGCACAGTGGTAGCCAGAATTAGTGGAGCTGAAATTTGTTCCAACCAGCCAATCTCTCTCATATTGTCCTCT
>JAUZST010092102.1:0-19354 GCA_034779995.1 Parotocinclus haroldoi
TGTTTTAGCATTATTGAGTTATTGAATAAATAAATTGGATGGAAATTAATGCAAATGTCATTTTTATGTCTTAAAGGGTTGATTATTTTGGTAATGGAAATTTCAAACACTGCCAGCTCACTGATGCTTTTTATATTAAGAACCCTTACACCGATATATGATGGTGTGCTCCACAAGCCAGTCACAGATTTACCCTAAGATTAATTAGAATTAAATAAAAAAAAACCTGAGGTGTGGGGTTGTGTTATCCTCAGGACTCCAGCTGCTTCCCGCTCTGAGAGATTAACCATTTATATATTTTATTCTGCCAGGTCTCACTCTCTGACAGCCTGCATACGAAGAGCTGTGCTACTCCATCTGTTTATCAGGAGAAAATAATGTTTTAAAGGGGAAAAGGATGAAGTCCTGGTGCTGATAACTTGCTGAGGAGATAAAGTCAAAGTGCATAGGGCATTAAGAAAGCAGGTAGAAAGACAGGGTGGCAGGTGAAATGACAGATAAGGGGTTCTTGCTTTACTCTGAAAATGTACAAACATAGACATGTATTAGTACTTAGTGCTGAGTTTTAGCTTGGATGGTTCAGATGACACTTGAAGAGCATTAACAGGATATAGGAGTGAAAGATGGTGCGCACTGAAAACAGATCACCTGGATGTAATTGTTGGAAGTGTGTAAAGCTATCCCAGTTGAACACCAGCAATTTTTACAGTCATCCTCTTCACAAAAAGCAAAATGTCTGATGATTTTAAAATGGCAGTGTCTGTTTTGCTTACTGATTTACAACTTAT
Source organism: Parotocinclus haroldoi (assembly GCA_034779995.1). Classification (NCBI taxonomy): domain Eukaryota; kingdom Metazoa; phylum Chordata; class Actinopteri; order Siluriformes; family Loricariidae; genus Parotocinclus; species Parotocinclus haroldoi. Next base: position 789 of record JAUZST010092102.1, read on the forward strand.
GATTAAGAACAATTAATAAGATACATACATACACTGCACAAATATACATTTACGTGATGTAATTTAGCAGACGCCCTTATCCAGAGCGACTCACAGTTAATACAGTCTTACAATTCAAGCAATTGTGGGTTAAGGGCCTTGCTCAGAGACCCACCTGTGGCAGAGGTGGGAGTTGAACCCTAGACCTTCTGGTCTATAGTCCAGTACCTTAACCACTAGGCCACCACAGGTGCATACACTGTAAACCCACATTTTATATGGACCCAAAAGTTTCTATAGTGAGAACGTGCGGAGGTGTGAGGGGGAAGGGGGAAATATAACAACGACAAATGAGAGAAAGAAGAGGAGGAAGAAAAGGAGGGAATGAAGACCAGGAACGATGAGGTAAGTCAACGCGATTCACCGTTTTCAGTCAGTCATTTCAGTTTGTGTTACTGTGTTGTAGTCACTTCAGTATCTCTTGTCTCTCGTAAGTGCCATTGTTTAGTTTATGCTCTGACCACAACGTAGGATGGATGTCTAGCTACAATTAAAAGACAGGCATCATATGTATTGCATGAATTTCCACTGGTAATGCCAATAGAGTATGAAGTGGAGAAAGGCAGGAAAACTGTGGCATATGTCCCTCTTTTGCAAATGGTTCAAAAAATGCTGAACAAGCAAACTATTTTCAAGAAGGCTAGTTCGTCTCCAGTTGTTGTCCCAAATGAGTTCAACACATGCAGATATGGTTCAACACTGCCAAATGGTTCAGAGAAAATGACCTTCTATGCAGTGATGAGCTACTACTTGTGCTCAACCTGTATATTGATGATGGATTTTGAAGTGGCAAATCCACTGGGAACATCAAAAGGCAAACACAAGATGTGTGCAGTGCATTGGACCATTGCCAATACACCGGCAAAGTACAGATCTACACTTCATTCAATACAGCTTGCTCTCTTGTGCAACACAAAAACTATCAAAGTATGTGGCTATGAGAAAGCACTGTACTTGGTCTGATTTGGTCTCTCTTGAACAGAATGGTGTCTACATTGAGCACTTGGGTAGAAATGTCAAAGGAACTGTTTTATTTGTGTCAGCTGATAATTTGGGTGCACACACTCTTGCAGGTTTTTATGAGAGTTTCTCCGTGGACAAGTTCTGCAGATTCTGCATGGCATCGAGGAGTGAGGCACAACAAAAAGAGGTCCCGCCTCCAGAGGGAAGATCTACGTTCATGAGTGGCTAAGTAGATCATCGGCAACTAAGGCGCAAGATGATCTACTGGCTTGTACACTGCCAATCACTCACATAGAATGCAATCTATTGGCAGTTGTTTCGTCGACAGCCGCAACTACATCTCTAATAATATGATAATGAAATAATAAACTTATTGCTTTGAATTGTAATTATTAAAAAAAACCAAATGCTATGAAATGTATTCAACTATATCTAAACATTTAAACAAGCTTATAATGTTATCAAGTAAGCATAGTACAAACACAGAGCTTAGCAGTTTGCTAAGCTTTGTTTTTATAAAACACTAGAGACAAGTGTGAAACTTGTGATTTAACTTAACTCTTAATAAACTGTTACAACGACATATCTTCATATAATAGCTTTCTATATGAAAAGCAACCAAATTCTAAGTGGTTCATTCATTCAGTTAAATACACATTTCATGGTAGAGACATTAAATTTAATTAATTGCGGTTAAAATAATAAAACCCAAAATTTATATCTGGCTTTGCTTCACAAGCCCCCTTCAGATAAACTGAAGGTAGTTTTCATTTATGTAAACTGTTCAGAATCATTACACTAATGCCACAATGCATGAACAGATGTTATTTAGACAGTTTTATATCTGTCCTAGATGCATGTGGTATAAAGGTCAAAAATAAATCAGTTGTCGCTCAATTGAATCCAGCAGCTGCTGGGAGATTTGAGCAGCATGTGGAAAATAAAGGAAATAATGCAAAATGCAATCAGACTCTGAAAGCTGCAAACTTATTTAGAGTGAAGTACTTTGGAGTCCGCTGATGCATAATGTATGTTATTTCTCAGCCCCCCAAAAAACAAATCTGCTATCTTCAAGATAGATTTATTACATTCTGCTCTTGACAGGAATATATTCTGGTTTATCAGAGGTGGGCCATTTGCATGAAATTGTTTAGTTAATTACACAAGTCAGTGGCTTCGATGTGGGTGTGCTTTTTCTAATTAAGAAGCACAGGCTACCTGCTCTGCATGCTTATAGGGAGAGGTACTAGCTTACTGAACTTCATTTTAGCCAAAGATTTCAGAGCAACAGTGTAGCCTTACTATGTTCAAACAGATTTTTTGCTGTATATAAGACTCTTACTAACACAGGCTACACTAAATGAATTAAATAAATGCAAAAATACAGTTTAGTACACACTCTAGAATAAGACAAGTTTAATCTTGCATCTGACAACATTTGTAACTATCTCTAAATAAACATCTATGACTGTCCCAATACATTTCTGGCACTGTTGCTAGTGGTGTTTAGCAGCCCTTCCAATAGTTTTCTCTCTTTTTTTCTCGTTCTGTATATTTTGCTCATTATTCTTTTCTTTATGTTTAATCTTATTCTTTTACACATGTCCAGTGTGTATTTTTTTATTTCTGGTCAATAATCTGGTTTATTTTTTCAAAAGGACACACATAGGATTCAGTATTCTGAGAATGAACAGGGACACAAAGCTAAGCAGCAAGTGCAAGGGCGGGGGGCTTGCACTGTTTATTAACATTAGATGGTGCAACCCAGGACACATAAACATGAAGGAGGTTATCAGCTGCCAGGACTTTAAACTGTTAGCTGTGAGTCTCCATCCATATTACATGCCTCTCATATATATATATATGAGAGGATGAAACAATGCATAACAGACTACTTGAACTTCTGCACTGACTTTGCTGTCCCAACATCTGCTGCTTCCTGAACAATAAACCCTGCATTACCAGAAATGTTAAGCACCTTCTTAACCAAAATTAGGGAGCGTTCAAGGGAAAGAACTAAACAGAGCAGTGCAGAGGGAGCCTAAGGTTCAACTCAGCGAGACCAAGGAGTCCTACAGGAATAATGTAGAGCTGCAAGAAAACAACATCAAGAAAGTCTGGGGTGTGATGAAAACCATCACAGGCTGCAAGACAACCGCAGCAGTTTTTCTTTTAAAGTTTCTTCTTTCTTTAAACTTTTACAACAGGTTTGATTGTCCTGTCCTTGCTGCTTCCTCCTCTTCTCCTTCTGCAGCAGTTAACACATCTGCACCCCCACTGCCATCTCCATCTGGTCAGCTCCCAACTTTCTTGAGGGTAACTGTGTTAAGCACGCAGCCATCAATGACATACGCAATGATAGAGAAATAAGTGGCTTAACAGACAGTCATTGTCAGAGATGAGCATCCACTGAACTGTCCACAAGGTGCTCATTTGAATTCTCATACCATCAGATGGGGTTTTGTTGAGTGTGGTGTACACAAGAGGTGCTCAAGTGGGTCTCCTCTGCTGATTCCACCTGAGCATGGCCCAGTTGCTTTGCACTGCAATTTCTTCCATTTGTAACACATGGGACATAGAGCATGGCGCAATCAGCCACCTGGCCAAGCGGTTCAGCGTGATGCCCGTAGAGGTGGCTGTTATGTTCCCCAAATGAGGGGTAATAAATATATTTTATAGATGGCAATTTGCCATAGGTGTTGTGAAAGGAGAAAGCCAAGAAAACAAAATAATTGCGTTATTAAATTAATCAAATAATTAAAAGGGTCAGTTTACTAGTATACCAGCATTTATGTGTAAGAGTGACACAATTAACATATACAGTCTTCAAGTGTCTATTGCACATATACCCACAAGTTGATAACGTATACAAAATCAGGTTTAAAAGAAAACGGTGTAAAACTGGATCAAAAGCGATGCTCAAAAAAAGAAAACAAAAAGAATAACATACCTTTCCCATTACAAAACTCACTAAAAGCAAGAGCACACACGCCTATCCTAGAGTCGATATAAGTTGATTCCTATGTGATGTTTAATGTATAAACTCCTAGTATTCTAACCAACAATAAACCATAAAATATCAATATCAATGTATAAATGACCAGACAAAGTAGAAGCAAGAGAGAGAGCAAGGACAGAGCCAGCCTTGATAGTATGACCAACCCCTGAAGATCCAGGGGGTCGTCTAGTTCTGCCAGCGTATGTTTTACACCAGAATGCACCCTTGAGCGCATTAAAATTCCAACTGGCACTTGATGCTATCATGTCAAACTCCACAGCTTAGTCAGTAAACAACCAGGAGCCCTGACAAAGTTAAAGATTCTGGTAAATAGTAAATTTAGATTCCAGCTAAATCTGGATGGTCAAAAACCTCTCTAACCTGGCTGAGAAACTCAGCAAAGGTGCACTGGACTTGGTGCTAGCTAGGGCTTGGTACTGGTTCAAAATGTCGTTAGCTGAAAGTCATGGCATTCCAGCACATTTCCTCGGGCTTGGATGGGTGAGTGAAATGATTCCATGAGGAGTGCCGAGTATTTTCATTACCTTAATGGGAGACAAAAAGCATAGAACAAAGCACAGCATACAAATACACAAACACACTATGAAACATTGATGAATTAAGCCATTCACAGGGCTTTGATATTTAATATTTAATATTTGATTTAAATGGAAATTTTGTGGGCTTTGGAGGAAGAGAACAATCCAAGACGGGCTTTCAAAGAAAGGGAAGATCCTTTCACATCTTTTTACACTATTGTCAATATGTATGCAATATGTATGTATTATAATAAAACAATATAAAAGCAACAAGATCTCCATGTAATATTGCAAATAATGATTTCTTAATAAGATAAGACTTGTATGATTTCCTTAAGATGTTTAAGAGTATTTTAATTTAACTTAATGATTGGTTAGATTGTAAGCTGCTCTAAATAAAGGTGTCTTGCTTAGTTATTAAATGCAAATATATCTCTGTACCCCAAGTAGACCTACCCTGGCTAAATCATGTTTTGTTAGTTTTTAAAACGAGTCAATGCAATGTGTAATGCAACTGCATTGCGACATATTTAACTATATCAGCATTTATCACAGAGAGAAAGAAAGACAGAAAGAGAAAGGGGGGGGGGGGAGTGACAGCGAGTGAGTGAATGAGTGAGAGTATATGACTGATCTGAGTGGTGTGTGGATGAGAAACTGTAATGAGATGATGAGCCATTATGAGTTTTGAGAGCAGGAGGAAGGTGAAGAGTCACTGTGCTGGTAAACAAGTGGTCTGGCTGATGCTGTAGAAAAATGCAATAATTTCTCACATCAAGATTATAATCGACAATCATGATCACTGTAGATTTTTAGTATCTTGGATCTAATTATTTGGGTTTCTGTAATTCTCTTAGATCCCCTCCCCATTTTCCCTCTGTCTCAAAGTAATCACAGTACCCACTGAGGTTTTATAGATATAGCTAACCCTCACATACGCCTATATGAGTTGCATGGCACATCTGGTTTGCCCACAGAGAGTCGACCTCCTTTTCACATTCCATAGGATCAGCATTGGGGAGTGACAGAAAAAAATCAATATATTTTCATTTTGCTGACTGAGAGTGGCACTGTAGTTGCTGAGTTAGCACAAAGTGCAGGTAAACTTGTTGTCTGTCAGAACCTAGAATAGAAGCAATGCTTACTTTAACACACATAGTATAGGCTAGATAATTTTACATTTATGTAGACATATATGTGCCCAGTTGTTCAGCCGAGTTACTGTCTATCACCTTAATCATCAAACACTATAAATGGCAGGGGCAGGTCCTATGGAACAATGCAAGTGTGAAAAGCTTTGTAGTGCTGGGGACAGGCTGATTGATTCTTTAGACCTGTTATTATATTGCCTTTCTTACCTTGTCTACCAACCTCATATGTCTTCTTACCCATTTCTACTCATTCCTGTAATGTCTATCTGTAGTCCCTCACAATAAGATGCAGTCTTGGACTAGCTAGTTAGAATGTTCAAGATTTATACTGCTCACAAAAATCAGGTGATACTTCAAAACCAAATCTCCCATAATTAAATATCCACTAATTTTGTGAGCAGTATATATCTTGAAAATTGAGCAGAGTTGGAATCCATTCTCGGGTTGGGACAATATGTCTCCAGAATGATAGGAATGCCAGATATTTAGACATTAGATGCAGTAGATATCAAGTGAGGACATGTGGATGGTTTCCACCACTTTACTTGCCTGGATACAAAACTAAAAGTTGTATATGAAGAAAGATATTGGGCACTTAAATAAAAAAAACAAACAAACATTTAAACATCTTAGCCATACACAGTAAACCATTACACCACAAGAGGGCCTCTCCCCGACTTGTTGTTTACTACTTCCTATCTGAGGTATATATGCACACGAGTTGCAGCTGGTGGTTTTTGAAATAGGGGAGGCACATACAATATGGTAACTATGCTGAGTTTCAGACTGTGCATTTGTAGTTGGAGGAGTAACCAACATGAAAACAGTATCTATGGGTGGAAAACAAGCAGTTGTGAAGCTGAAAGAAGATGGAAATTAAATCAGAGTCATTGCACAAATAATGGCTTTAGTCTTCGCAGAAGACTTCATGAACAAAAATAGCAAGATGCAAACCATTAATTAGCATGAAGAATAGGAAGGTCTGGAACTTGCCAAAAAGAGACAAGTTTTAGAAATTCTGGAACAATTTTCTGGACTGATGAGACAAAATTTCCCTTTAACAATGTGATGGATACAAGCTAATTTGTGAAACATAATAGTTGATTGGGAGATCCTTCGTTGTACATCAAGATAATGATAATGAACCTAAACACGCCAAATGTACAAAGGAGTTCATCGGGCCAAGACGGTGATAGAGACACTAAGCAAGTAGCCTCCCAAACAAACACCAACTGAGGTTGTGGTGAAAGCCTGAAAAAACATCACAAAAGAAGACTGCAAAAGTTGTAGTGATGTCAGTAGGTCAATGGATTAATGCAGTTCTTGCAAGCAAATGATTTGCAACTAAATATTGTGTGAAAACTATTGCAACAACAAAAAGGGATACAAACAACACACTAATGCTTTTGTTTTGGGGTATAATTTCACACTAATACTTGTTTTTATCTAGTGTGTCTACTGTAAATATTGAACATAATCCTAAACTGTCACTAAAATGTCATCACTAATTTACTTACCTATTAAGGTATAATGAACCTTTGTTAGTAAATAATTTTGCATATTGCACAAGATAGGTGTAGCTAACTAACTGTCAGTTCAGTGAAATTTATCATGTTCTATCTTCTCAAGGCTAAAAACAGAATAATTTGAATTCTGAAGGAGAACTGTGAAAAGACAATCAATGCAGTCTGACCCTCTTTTAAGGAACTGCCTCTCTTGGGAAAGCGTGTCCTTTAAACCAAAGATAAAGCAGGAGATTAACAAGGTCTGGCAGCAGCTCATGTTGTCTGTGATTGCCCACCTGTCTATTTTATCCTTTTTTATAGTCAACTCTCAATCATCCTGAATTGGAATATACTGCTTACAAAAATTAGGGGATATTTAAAAATGGATAGTACAAACACGATTCCAAAAAAGTTGGGACAAAGTACAAACTGTAAATAAAAACGGAATGAAAGTTTCAACATTCCATATTTTATTCAGAATAGAACATAGATGACATATCACATGTTTAAACTGAGAAGATGTATCGTTTAATGAGATTTAAATTTTATGACAACAACGCATCTCAAAAAAGTTGGGACAAGGCCATATTTACCATATCTACTCTGACCCTTCTTCTACGCAGCCATGATGCTGTAATTGATGCAATGTGTGCTTTGGCATTGACATGTTGGAAAATGCAAGGTCTTCCTTGTAAGAGCATCTGTTGCTCTGTTGATGGTGTCCTTCCAGATGTGTGAGCTGCCCATGCCACACGCACTAATACAACCCCATACTATCAGAGATCCAGACTTCTGAACTGAGCGCTAATAACAACTTGGGTCGTCCTTCAACCTTTAGTCCAAATGATACAGCGTTTTCAGCGTTTTGGCCCAGAGAAGATGTCTGCGCTTTTGGATCTTGGATACGGCTTCTTCTTTGAACTATAGAGCTTTAGCTGGCAACGGCGGATGGCACTGTGAATTGTGTTCACGGATAATGTTCTCTGGAAATATTCCTGAGCCCATTTTGTGATTTCCAATACAGAAGCATGCCTGTATGGGATGCAGTGCCGTCTAAGGGCTGAAGATCCTGGGCCCCCAATATTGTTTTCCGGCCTTGACCCTTACGCACAGAGATTCTTCCAGATTCTTCCCATCTTCCCACTGCCACTCCAAGATGCTCTTCTTATACTCAGTCATGTTAATGACCTATTTCCAATTGACCTAATGAATTACAATTTGGTCCTTCAGCTGTTCCTTTTTTGTACCTTTAACTTTTACAGCCTCTTATTGCCCCGTCAAAACTTTTTTGAGATGTGTTGCTGTCATGAAATTTCAAATGAGCCAATATTTAGCATGACATTTCAAAATGTCTCACTTTCAACATTTGTTATGTCTATGTACTAATGTGAATACAATATCAGTTTTTGAGATTTGTAAATTATTGCATTCTGTTTTTATTTACAGTTTGTACTCTGTCTCAACTTTTTTGGAATCGGTTTGTATAATAAATAGTTATTATGTTTTAATAATAAAATTAGGTAAATGAAAACAGGTAAATAAAATAATGTAAAATATACACATATCAGCAAATATTCGACCAATACACAGACATTCCAGGATATCGAGTCCTCGGCGAGTTCTTTGGAGGGCTGGAACAACTCTGAGAGAAAAGAGAACATATAGATACGTATTGATTATAATCACAAAACCCATTAATACTCACTGATACCTTATGCAACATAAGACTCTGACAGTGTTAAATATAGCAACATAGCTAGAAAGAGGAGAACTACAACCCACCTCCCAAGCAATCAACAAACCTGAGTGATCAAACTAAGGAGGCAAAAAGACAGCAACCCAGAATCCCAGATCACCATAAATATATTTCACTGTGGACATCCAGCTCTGCTCTAAGTCTAAGGCATGGATGCAAAAGTCAGGATCAGGAGAACTGAAGCCTGGTCCTGCCAGACCACCCACTAGACAAAAGGTCCCGGTCATGACAGGGCAGGCAGTCCAGGTATGACCCCAGACTCTGGTCCCAGTAAGCTGAGCCATGCATTCCAATCTAAATGTAACCAAAACACTGTGCAAATTATAATGTTTTTAGCCTAGACTTAAACATTTGGAGGGTGTCTAAATCATGAATTAAAGTACAGACTTTATTCCGTAGGGGGAATGTGGAGTAAGAGAACGCTTCCTCCCTGCTGTGGCTTTTTTAATTCTAGGAACTGAAAGAAGTGAACCTGCACCTTGTGAACTAAGTAGACGCACTGAATTGTATGACTCTATGAGTTCACTTAGATAATATGGGGTCAGGCTTTATATGTACCCTGGCAGGATACTAGATTCTCTTTACAGTTGTACAGTTTTCCCAAAATAAACTTATTTTCCCCTCTAATATTGTAATCAATTATATGTTAATTATAATCATTACATTCACAGATATAAAGTTGCATTTGTTTCCACTTGGTAAGGGTTTTTTTATTTTTTATTATATTTACAATGACTGCCGTTAACAATATATTTACACTCCCCTCCAAAAGCATTGGAACAGTGAGGCCAATTCTCTTATTTCTTTTGTGGACTGAAAACATTTGGGTTTGGCATTAAAAGATTAGAGACAAAAGATCAAATTTTAACTTGTATTTCCAGGTATTTACATCTGAATCATACAAAATTCAGAACATAGCACGTTTTGTCTGAAAACACCCATATTTCTAGTAAGTAAAATTATTGGAACAGATAAACTTAAGATATATTGCTCACAAAAATGAGGGGATACTCCAAAATGTCACATATTATTACATAATGAGATATCCCATGTGAGCAGTGTAGATTAAACTTTATACGACTTAATACTTAGCTGCAAAAAACTAAGTCTGTGAACCATTTACATCACTAAAGCCTCTTTCAGTTGGTGTTTGTTTTGGGAGGTTACTCCTTCCCTTGGGAGGTCCTCCTCTTAGCAGGTAAAATACATGCTCAATAGGGTTTAAGTCTTTAGATTGACTATGACATCCAAAACTGTCCACCTCTTGACCTTGATTAAGTCCTTTATACTTTTGACATTGTGTTTAAGATCATTATCTTGCTGCATAATTAAGGCTTTCCCAATCAGTTGGTTGCACCTCATAATATGACAGACAGAATGTTTCAGTAGACTTCTGAGTTCATTGTACTGCTGCCATCATGTGTGACATGATGAAAATTAATGAGCCCATGCCAGAAGAAGCCATGCAAACCCACGCTATGATATTACCTCAATTATGTTTCACAGATGAGCTTCTATGTTTGGGATTTTTTAGCAGATCCTTTCTATCTCTAAACATTATCCTTTCCATTGTTAAATCCCTTGTCTCATCAGTCCGTAAATCTTTGTCCCAGAATCTCTGAGTCTTCTCTCTGTACATTTTGGAAAATAACAGCCTGGTCTTTCTATTGTCATTGCCAAATAGTGGCAATAATACTTTTGTTCATGTAGTCTTCTACGAACAGTAGATTTTGATACCCTTGCTCCTGCCCTCTGAAAGTTGTTGCTGATGTCACTAATAGTTGTTTTGGGGTAAAAATGTGGTACTTTCTGAACTGTCTATCAGATCCATATGAAAATACCTGGAAATAAAAGCTGAAATGTTGTTCTTTTCTCTTTTATTCGTCTTTGAATGTCAACCCCAAATGTTTTCAGTCTACAGCAAAAATAAAAGGATTGGCCTCAATGTTCCAATACTATTGGAGGGGAGAGTAAATGGTGACAACTGGCACAGATGGTAGCTGGTGCACTACACAACCTCTAGCTTAATAGTTGAACAGGTCATTTTCAGGCTAACTTCAGGCTTCCACGCCGTCCAAAGTAAGTTGACATAAGGTGACAAATGGGTCAGAGGAGAGCCATATAAGATGAGGTCATCCTGACAATGTCACTGTTCATAATATTCAATGATACCACTACGGTCAGTGGTGGCACAGTGGTTAAAGTACCAGGTTATTTTTTTTTAAGTTTATGGGTCACCACCAAGCTGTCACTGTAGTTTTGCCACTGTAAGTTGGATTGTCTCTAAAATGGTTGTATCACAGGAGGAACCCCAGATAAGGAATATTCTGCCTTCACTAGCATTAAGAACTAGTTTTACAGATAGCGAACATGCTAATCCATGTATCCCAGGGTTGCCCTGGTTTCTTCCCACAGTCCAAAGACATACGTGTTGGGTTAATTGGTGTATCTAAATTGTCATTGACTTGTGTATGCAAAACACCCCAGCCGCTGGGGTACAAAACAGCTACATGCCGGTCCTGAACCCAGATAAATAGGGATGGGTGGAAAAACCAACGGCAAACTACTCCACTGTCCTGCCAAAATACTTCATAGATCACATTGATGAAAGACAGAAATGTGTGGAGATCGATGATCCATCAAGTGACCGAGAGTCGGCCGCGACTGTATGGTTAATCCAATCCAATCAATGCTACATATTAGATTAAGGATACCTGTTTGGTGCACTTATTTTTACTATTTGCTATAATATAAAGATTGACTCCATGTATGCAGTTCTGGTGACATAATGCTGAAGCTTCTTTTTTTGTCAACTAGATTTCTCGTTCACTGTGATATTCTAAAGATGGGTTTATTAGTCTTTTCACTTGCTTTTGGCCACCCATCCAAGCATGCTGTATGATTTATTTGTCCTTGTCTCTCCTTTCCACTTATGATGATCTTGGACATTTTCTCTTCCATTCTTCCTTCAGCGTCTCTGCTGACTTTGCAGCTATGCCACTAGGACATGGTAAGGTTATAAAACCATAGAGATCACTGCTTTAATGCACTACTTTATTCACTACTTTTTGCTATAAAAGCTGTGTTCATTCACATTAAAACTGCTGACCATCAGAATGACTGTCACCATGTCAACTGGAGCGCCCTACTGACAAATACAACAAAGGTGATTTAGCTTCGATTTTGTTGAGCATAAATAGTTTACAGGGATGAGGGGAATACTTAAAAAGGGTTCAATGTTGAATACTAAAACAGCTTTCCCGTACGTGTATAATATTACAAATTTAACCACTTTCCTTGAATATAAAGTTATACAGTATAGTATATACTGTAGTATATGCATGTATGTGTTTATTATTTATTCTGTGACATTCCATTTTATGTTATCTGGAATTTGTTGGAATACAATATTACATAAACACTGTATATACAAAAGTTTGTGGACACAAAAAATATGGACGTATGGAAACTATATCCCACTTTTGCTGCTTCAGAAGGCTTACTATTAGATTTTAAAACATGACTATGAGGTCATCTCACAAATATTTATGGAATCAGTAGCTTGCTTTATTTGACAGCACAGCTGTCCCGTTTTATTAACGATGCAAGCAGTCATCAATTATTTCTGAATAGAGACGGGAAATGAAAGCATGCATAGCTGTAAGAAATTAAACTCTGTTTGCTGTGTTGCTGTATTTCCCCTCTTATTTCTCTGGTGTCTGCCATTGCAAAGACCCAGTGCTTGTTCTTTTCTCTATTTCTCCACCACACAATGTGCAGTTTTCCATCACAAAATATAAACATTTTTTATATCTCTGAAGATCTGTGACACACCAATGCACTGGTCTTGCACAGCGGAGCACTGATCCTGTGCAAATTATTCACCTAAGTGGATAGAGCTGATCATAATCATCATCCTGGTGCATATTAGGAGTGTCAAACATTGCTCAATAAATCTTTAAGTAAAGCGATTTTGCTAAAGGAGCTGTGCTGTTACACGTGTCATTGCAACTGCTATACTACAACAACTTATGTATGCTATCTAGGTAATCTAGGTAATAAATTGCTAGTGTTAGGTGAAGGTGTCCCAGGGATCTCGCACAACCATTCCTGGTCGCGCCAAATCCCCAGGATCCCCCACAGGGTTTAATCGGAGCCCAAGATGCGATACCAATAGACCACAATGTAAAGTAACAAAAGTTCATTTATTTAACCAAAAGGGGAAGTCAGGCTTAAAATAAACTAAAAGTCCCATCCAGGTCCAGAGAAGGGCGAAGAGCCGAGAGTCCTGAGGTCCGGGATGGATGCCAAGTAGTCTTGGATCCCGGGTCAGACCCTATTATAAATAAGCAAGAGTAATTAATGGAAATGAAAAACCGGTGTGAAACAAAATAAACTAACCAATAGATCGGTAAATGAAAACAAATGCCTTGAATGGCAAAAAAGGAAAACTGGCTCACGGAGCAAGCCCTAACAGTTAGGTAGGCTAATTACCTTATGATAATAATCATCTTGGATCATGTACATGCAGTATATGCGAACGAAGGTTGTCCAAATTGGTTGTCTCACAACTTTAGCATCATGTCTGCACTACATATCCTTCATTGCTCCCACCACATCACTTCTTTGTCACACGCTCACTTCACTGTTTCACTTTCTGATTTTACTGATAACAGACACCGATCTTTGATTTCCTGCTTCCTGTTTCCCCTGTTATTTATAAACTACCCTTTTCACAATTTAATTACAAAGTGTTTAAGTAGTGCTTAGGTTAGGCTTCCAGGCATTTCATTTTCTGCTTGTTGCACTCCTGTACATTTACTATGTTTACTTAATTGTAGCATTTGTTCCAGTTTGTACATACTTTATTTCCTACATCTGTTTGATAACCCTGCTCTTCTTCTGGCTTCGTTCTCTGTCTTGTGGCTCAGATACTGAATCTGGCTATTGTTAGTCTGTTTCTGGGTCGATACTCACTTTGACCTGGGTTTCTATTTCTTGATGTTTTTAGGTTTTGACTTGTAGTCAACTGTATTGCTTTTTTACTTGTTTTGTTACAGCTATCCGCATTAAAACTCCTTTTTTCCTGTCTGTCTGCATCCCAACTGTTTCTCATTACAATATAATCTGCAAACAGCAAAATCAGTTTAAAATCCTGTCAGACAACTGAGTAATATTTGCATAGCCACACTGAAACTAGTAAATGGAAAACATACCATTTGAAGATTGATCCAATGATGCAGTAGATCTCAAATATTGCTGTGGGATGTTTTTGGCACACATTGGGCACCCTAATACCAATTGTTTGGATGCCACATGGTGTTTTGAGAATTGATGCTAATTGGGTGTGTAGCTCATACTAATCACACACACCTGCACCTCATTCCAGATCTTTATATAGTCTATCACTCACCTCACATTCTTTGCTGATTCAATACACCTCGTTTTGAAGCGCTTTCCTGAGCAATCTTTTCATTGTTTATTATCGCTGTCTTACCGTGTTCCGACTTTTTTTCATCCCCCGACCTCATTTCTTGTCTCCCCCTCTGGATATTGTTGTTGTTTTCTTTGCTCGACTTTGACAGTCTAGGCAAGGGCTCTCCGACCCCCCTTTCGCCACTTCACCCATATGATTTCTCCATTAAGCTGCGGGAGGACACCACACTACCTAAGGCTTGGCTCTACCCTCTCTTACCTGCAGAGGAGGGTGCCATGGATGCATACATCAAGGATTACCTATGCCTTGCCTTGATTCTTCCCTTGCCTTCACCCCTCTTGGCTGGCATTTTCTTCGTGCCCAAGGTGGACTCCACCCTGAAACCCTGCATCGACTACCGAGGGTATAATCAAATCACCAAAAGGTACTCCTACTCTCTCCCCCTCGTACCACCAGCCTTGGAGCAGTTCCGGGATGAGTGGAAGACCACATTCAGCACCGGCTCTGAATATTATGAGTACCTAGTGATGCCCTTTGGCCTAGAGAATGCACCTGCTTTCTTTCAGTCCTTTATAAATGATGTCCTCATGGACATGTTGGGATGATTCATAATTGCCTGTCTCAATGATATACTGATATACTTATACACATCAACCAAGGTCACCAGGTTCTTCAGAGGCTTCAAGACCTTCATCTTTATAAAAGGCTTAAAAATGCCACCTTCATAGCCAGTCTGTTTCCTATCTTGTATATGTTATTTCTCCCATCTTTTACCCAAGCCCCAGTATTGGAACATCTGGCCCCTGTTGTCCCTTCATACTCTCCCAGCGCCTAAGGGAACACCCCAAACTTCATCCCATTGCCTACTTCTCTCACAAACTCACCTCAGCAGAATGTAGCTATGACGTGTGAGATTGGTGCTAGCGGAGTAGAGGTAATGACTGGAGGGAACCCTACACGAAGTCACAGTCTATAACTTGGAGTACTTACGATCCGCTATATGCTTTAACCTTCGTCAATCCTGATGGGTAATCTTCCTTACACGGTTTGACCTGGCCATCTCCTACTGTCCGGCAGGCAAGAACACTAATGAGAGTGCTCTCCCATGGCCTCAAACCCACCACAGAAAGCCTGGAGGACCAAGAACCCATTCTGCCCACGGCATGTTTCCTTGAAGTTCAATGGACCATCGAATGCGAGCTTGATTGAGCGCTCCCCCACATGCGCCCTCTGCCTGGGTGTCCTGAGGACAAGAAGTACATCCCCCCATACTTCCATGATCGACTTATTACCTGGGATTACATCTCGCCCTGCTCTAGACATCTGGGTGAGGAGACTTGCTCCCAGTTGATATCGGTAGAAGGCCATGCAATGGGATATTCATTACTTCATCTTCTACACCACCATACTGACTATCCAGGATAGCTTCTACAAAGCCATGAGATTTATCCACATGAACTGGCGTCCCCAATTCACCTCCACAGTTTGGGCGGCCTTCCTGGAAAAGCTGGGGGTTGCCATCACCCTCAGGCCAACAGTCAGTGTGAATAAGCTAACAAGGAGCTAGGGAAATTTCTGAGGCTTTATTGTAGCGAAAACCTGTCCGACACATATCTTCACCTAGTCTGAGATTGAACACTCTTTGCCACTCCTTAACTGGCCTCACACCTTTCCAGTGTGTTCCAAACCCTGTTTGCCCTGTGGGATCCCATACCCTCAGATGCTCCTGCAGTAAGTGATTGGTTCAAGAGAAGCAAGGCAGTCTGGACCCAGGACTGAACACACACATATGCTCACCTCTTAAAAACTGTTCACACATCTACTGCTAATGTTAAACCAACTCGATAGCATTAATACTGATGCTAATATTCAGATCATAGTGTTTACAGTGTCTAATGCACACAACTGCACCTTACTGCTTCCACAACTTAGCGACCTAACTGCAATGTCCCTTTCTCAGTATTTATTGTTAATTGTCTTTAAATGGTATTTTAATGTAAATCGTACATTTTTTTTGTATTGTGTAGTCTATTGTTTTATGTAGCACTTTGGTCCTTTAGGAACATTTTTTGTTCACTGTGTAAAGTACTCCAGTGTATATGGTTGAAATGACAATAAAAGCCACTTGACTGGTTTCAGAGATCCTTTGGTCTAGGGTGCTAGCAAGTAGATCAGGGATATCTTTATGTGAATCTGTATATGTATATATATATATATATATAAATGAAAAATGTATTCAATTTTTAGTAATGCATTTTGTTGCAATGCATATGTGTAGAAGTCTTTAAATAGCTTTTTCAGTAAATTTAGCAGTACTCAAAGGAGCAGCCACAAGGAGGACCAACAGCAAGCAATATTAATGAGTTGCAATCTAATTTAGAGACCATAGCCTTGTACCAGTGGGTGATGCAAATTGAGCTGCATTTTTTTAATGCAATAGGTTAAACACATCCAAGTCTTCAGGGCTAGTGCACATAAAATCACATTTGGTCTGAGCTAAAGTACCTAGTTTCAATGTAACTATAGTTTTATTTTTGCAGAAAAGAATGGTTGAGCTTTTATTTTATTTTATACAGTATATTTTTTTATTTTACACTGTGACCTCGAGTTTAAAAAGCCACTTTGTATTTGGTCCTTACAAATGTATTCAACTACCAAACTCATGGGACCAATTATCAAAAAATATAAATGGGCAAATAAGGTATCTGCATATTTATTTACCTGTTCTTCTCCACTATCTTCTTTATCTTTAAACACTAACATGTTGGTTTGTGCTCTGGAGAACTAATCAGTTCATTGCAGGAAACATGTTTAATTATTCATCTTCCCCAATACCTAGGAGCAATGTACATCAGCCACTGGTATGTTATAAAGCAATGCGAGGGAATTTAACCACTTAAAAACATAGTCAGCAAGAAAATACTAAACTTCACAACTATTAAAAGGGATGAGGACTCAAAGTGATGCGTGGTGTGGGGCTGCATTAAGGGGACATTTATTTTAAAGAGGCATTAATCTGGGGGAGGCTTTTTTCAATTTGAAATGAAAAAAATAGCAACTCACCTTACATAAAAATAGCTACAACCCTACATGAAATCTCTACTGTGCTTCAATATTGAATGGAGACACTGATCCATGTAGCATTCGCCAGTTTTTTTGGCAGATAAACTGGTGTCTGTTAGAGCCAAAAACACACATTTTTAATTAATCAGTCTGGAGCATCTGTTGCAATTGTAACAGAGACAGGTCCATGTCTTTTTCTGTATAGCTAAGATGCTTGCCTTTGTTTTCCCTGCTGAGCCATGACTTTAGTTGCAATGAGACTTCTCCAGACTGTCAATACTAGGCTTAGTGTTCTAAAGTTCTGAAGACTGCATTATTGTGCATTTGTAGATATTCTTCTACACAACTCAGTTGTAACAAGTTGTTATTTGAGTTACTGTTGCCTTTCTCGAACCATTCTGGCCAGATTAATCTGATCTCTGGCACCAACTGTTATGGTTCGCACTGCGAGCCTTCTATGCGCTGTTCGCCGCGGTGCATTATTTTACCCCGATCCCTTAGCGTTGTGTTTTCATTTTCTCCCGCACCTGTTCTTTATTTTAATTAATTAGTTCCGTTATATGAGCCGAGTTCATTACGTTATTCCCCGTCTGTCGTGCGTTACATTTTTAGTGTTCTCATTTGTCCGCGTGTGCTGTTATCTTTTGTTTCGTTTTATAGTCCGCTTAGGACTCCCCCGCTCGTGTTCCCCGGCAGCTGATGGCGACCGGGTACCCTGGACCTGCGGCATGTAAGGCTCGCATTTGGGTCCGCGGCCGGAGGGGTCGCCCCCGACCCTCGCCGCTAGAAGAAGCGTTTGGGTAACTATCGGCGCCGACCCCAGTATCCGGCCGTAACAGGCAGCCCCTCGGATCTTCGGCCGTAATGGCCGTCTGTAGATCCGTGGCTCTAAAGCCGCCCTTTATTTCTCCCCATTTTTGTCCTTTTACTTTTTTTTTGTTCAGGCGGTTTATAGTTCTCTTTTTCTTTTCGTTTTATGGGTTCGTCCGCGGTCCCCTGGCTCCCACAGGCGCTGTTGCTAGCCCCTGGCACGAGGCTGTTCCGGACCCTCTGGCGCGGAGCCATCATGGCGGTACCGCGACCCCCACCTTTGCCATGGGACCCGCCTCGCTCCA
>JAUZST010092113.1:0-19354 GCA_034779995.1 Parotocinclus haroldoi
AGGGCGACAGTGGCAAGGAAAAACTCCCCAAAATGGTAGGAAGAAACCTTGGGAGGAACCAAGACTCAACAGGGGACACGACCTTCATGGGCGGCCCAGATGTTAATTAAATAAATACTAACTGTATATAAAATTATAGGAAAAATAGTTTAAAATAATATAGGTGGCATTAAAAGAGTGACGATAGTGTAAAGATGTAAATTCTAGAGATTTCTTTTTAGACAATTCGTATCCATAGTGACTGATATAATCTTGAGATAATGTACACTCCAAGCAATCATGGCTTAAGGGCCTTGCTCACAGGTAAATGCCAGCAGTGGCAGATGTTTGCGTTTGAACCTCCTGGTCAGTAGCCCAGTGCTGTACCACCACAGTCCCACAACACAATCATAATAAAACAATAATAGATAATAAAGCAATAAATATATAATAAAATATACAGAATAAATTATACTGATAACAATATGTTGGCTGTTCCAAAAGCCAGTCTAAAAACTGGAGTGATCTGACATTTGCAATGTGCAGCCCTAGACAATGAAACAACCTACCTGTTAACAGTAGGCAAGCCAGCACCACTTCTACTTGGCATTTTCAGAAATAGCATGCGCCACCCACTCTGGCTCTGTTTTTAAACCCTAGGGTGAGTTCTTGGCTTTACGTTATGGTGTAATAATTGGCAGGTGCCATGTATCCAAGGCAAAACTATCTATTGCAATAGGCGAATCCAGCCAGTAGTCAGCAGAAAGTTGTTTGTTTTAATTTAGTCATTTCTAGACGTATTTGTTATGCGGTGTGATTCCATTACTACATCTGAACTTTGTTTCACTCACGTACAATAAGACTGTCAGCTCTCAACTGTCAAGATTCTGATCTTTCACATTGCAATAACAGCAGTGTCATGACTGATTACCAAACTAGATCCTTCTAAATCAATCTTCTCTCTTTCCCCACAGAATGGTCATCTGGTGTGGGAATAAACTCAGGCAACGATGGACCAGGCACCCTGACGCTGAAGACCTGGATTGCTGTGCAGGTTTGCAGAAGTTGCTATTTAGAAAATCAAGGAAATTAAATTTGACTGAGGTTTGAAAAAGCAAGGAAACACTTAAAACAAAATATGGTTTGGCAGATGGTGAACCGGCTTGGACACAAGATGTTTGGAAAGGTGATAACATTTCAGGTCATGGCACCAAAATTGGGAACATCTTTAATTCCACCAATTCGGATTCAACTTCAGCTTTCAAATTCGTTTATTCATTTATTATCTTCCACTTATTCCAGCCGGCGCCCACCCGGCAACTCTGGGCGCAAGGGCAGGAACAACCCTAGATTGGCGCCAGTTCATCATAGGGCACGCACACACACAGTCACACATTAAGGGCCACTTTTAGAGACACCAATTAACCTAACACGCATGTCTTTGGACTGTGGGTGGAAACCAGAGTACCCAGAGTAAACCCAAGCAGACACGGGGAGGACATGCAGACACCACACAGAAAGAAGTCAGGGAAAGAACCCGCTCCACCCTGGGATTGAACCCGGGACCTTCTTGCTGCGAGGCAGCGGTGCCGCCCCACCGAACCCCCGTACTGCCCGATGCCCCCACATCATTACAGATGCACTGTCAGAGACTTGTTTTGAAGTTTCTCCAAAAGTGGATTCTTGTATATAGCTGTATTTCTACATTTGGGATCATGTCTAGGCATTTGACTCATGAACTCTCTGACATGGTGGACAGCATATCATCCACTTTCTGTAGGCCTTATTTTTACTGTTCACTGTTTGAACACTGACAGTTCAAATATAAGCATGAAAGCATGTTAGCGTAAAGCATCACACTATAAAGCACCGGGCCTGACTTGATGTTTGGGTCAATTTGACCCATAACATTATGGATAAACCTTTTTTTTTTCCTGCACAATACAAGAGTTAAACCGATTAAACATTTGTTACAGTGTGTGGTGAGATCAGGAGGACTATTTGGAAATGCAATAAAACATTGTAATAGTTGTATAATGAACAAAAAACCAATTGACCAATCTGTTTCACTCTTTTCATAAAAAAAAAAAAAAAATTTGCAACGTATTTACTTACTGGATACTACCCATGAGAATAAGCAAGTGCCCAGCCCCCCTCTTGCTCAAGCGTGGATGAACAAGGAGTAAAGTGGAAGACCAAAACAGAGCAAGGTGGAGATGGAGGTGGTAGTCGGGGGAGGGCTACTGGAGACGAAATTGAAAACCTGCTAGAAAATGAGATTTCAAATCAACTTCTACCATGGGAATGAACATGCTGTGGTCTGTGTGCCTGCAGTGATGGATTGTTGTGGCTCTGTTATTAGAATCAGTCACACACACACACACACACACACACACACACAAGGCAAGACACCTCTTAATGTTCATAAGAGTGAACAAAGTCAACCTTAAAGGTCAAATCTTATCAAATGTGATAGCAAGTCAATCTAATAAGCTGATCATTACCTGGGCTCAGTATGTCCTTCAGACTCAGCATGCCAGTTTTTTTTTTTTTCAATTAAGATTGGTAGGTGGGTAGAAATGTGTTATTCCCTTCTTTGGAATGTGTTGTAGGTCTAAAATTCAGGAACTGATGTTCGTTAACAAATGAAATGAAGTTTACCAAATAAAACATACTGTTCAAATGGTTCATACTGTCTGCAATGAAACAAAGGTAAAAGTAAACATTTTCCATACTGTCCCAACCTTTTGTGATTTAGGGTTATATTTGTAGAGATAAATAGTTTCTCAGCTACTCAATTGCTAAAAGTGTAGAGTCGTACTTAAGAAATTAAGAGATTATGTTATGGCACGGGGATGAAATCATACCATTAAAGTCAGAGTCAGATTTATTTCTACAGAGCTTTTTACAGCGGAGCGTCGTCTCAAAGCAGCTTTACAATCTTATATGATCTTAAAAGGCCAGTCCCAAACTGAGCAAGCCTAGGAAGACAGTGACCAGGAAAAACTCCCTGAAAGAAGATGGAAGAAACCTTGGGAGGAACCAAGACTCAAAAAGGGACCCGACCTTTATATGTGACCTAGATGTGGACTAAAATATTTAACTTTGAACACTATTTTGAATATAGTCTAAATAATCAATGTGTCACTTCAAAATGCGTCAATACCAAACACAGACTTCTGCATATTTTAAAAACAAACGTTACAATGCGTTTAATTGGTCGCACAATTCGTTCGGTTTTGCTGAAAAGCAGCACTAGACACTTGCATGGTAAACATTTACCAAAATATGACCAAAATACCCCCAAATCACTAAAGTTTAACCAAGAAGTCACATTCCATAAAGGGTCCATGAAAGGGTCCAATCTCTCAGTCCATGCTAAAAGTCTGGAATTTATAGACCGTATTTTGGATCGGTTTTTACAGTCTTATTAGCTCCACAGCTGATCAGTCTCACTGGATGCAGGCAGCACATGATTAAATACGTTTGTGTATTGACCGATCATATTTTAAGCTTAAATATGCATCGATACAGTGGTTATAAATAGATTCATTAAAAGGAAATCAATGTTCATCTTCTTTGTTTGTCCCTACTGCTAGCATACATATGGTATATGCTAATGCGTATTAATATTGATTGGTCTTACAGTATGCACGTTTTATTGCTCTGGCACCATTGTATTGTGAAATTCAATTTTCATGCCGGGGCCAAAGCAAATGAAGCATGACTGAAATGTAATGAGAGGAGCACAGAGAGAAAGAGAGTAAACAGAAACACGGTGAGCACTGAGAGCTTCACTGAGCTCAAAACAAACAACAACATTTCTCAGGTCACCATGACAATGCGGCCCAAGGGTCATAGCACAAATACAACACACACGTCTGGTGTGTATAATTTGTTTTGCGTGGGATTGCTGTGCTTACCCCTCATTTTGTATTCAGCACTCGCAATAAATGCCCCGTTTACCAGGATCATCACTTTAAATTCATTCTTATTTACCTAAAACGCACTTTGACACTTTAAACGTGGATATAAAGCTGTACTTTAAAAACCCCAAATGATAAAAAAAAGTGTTGTGGAAAATGCAAAAAAAAAAAAAAAAAAATTGGGAATGGGGAAATGTAGAGCAAGGAAGGAGGTAGTAATGAGTCGATGTTAACGGGATTACAGTCATGATTTGCTTCATAAGCAGTGTCCAGTGAGCAAAGCTGAGTGTCAACAAACGTGTGAGAAAATGAGCAAAATGTTCCTCAAAAAATCCACGGAAGGGATTTCCATGTTTCAGTTACTATTTCTGATGTGACTTGTTTTGTTGTTGATAAAGGCACGGGTGTCCTTGGAAAATATGTCATCTTAAAGGAATTAATGTTGCTCTAAAACCCCAATGTACTTTTCCACATTCATGCTACCTTCACGGACTGAAAGTGACCTTCGCTAACGGCACTGACTGAACCCCATACCATGACAGACCCTGGCTTTTGGATTTGTTGCTAATAATAGTCTGGTCTACTGGTATCAATGACATCATTTACATTTACGCCATTTATCAGACGCCCTTATCCAGAGCGACTTACAATTCTTGCTGCGGACCCAACTGGCAGAAGTGGGATTTGGACCCTGAACCATCAGGTCCAGAGTCCAGTACCTTAACGGCTAGGGCACCACAGTCCCATCAGGGACGCCTACGGGACTTCCAACAAGAAACGCAAAAGAAATCAAAGATTATGTGAAGAAATATGAAGATTATTTCCTCACACATTTGTTGACACCCAACTTTGCTCATCAAAGGCTCTGCTTTTCCTGGGTGCTGCTTTTGTACCAAATCATGATGTTGATGGCATCAACTGTTTGAAATCACATTATTAATTTAGCTTTTTTTTTATTTTTACATTAATTACTAGTTCTAAAATGCCTCGTTCTTACTTGTATTAACAAATGAGATGAAGTTGATCAAAAGTGTTATGTTGTTAAGCATGTAATGGGGTCAAATGTGATCTAAGTGGGTTCTGTCTATGCAGCTCTGTTGCTACACCAGTCTTCACGCTTCTGAGATGACTTTCCACTAGCTTTTGGAGTGGAGTGTGGCACTGATGGTGGAAAATAAGCCCTGGATCACTATTAAAATTCCAGCTTATCTTAAAGGTGTCTGAAGGAGTCAAAGTCAGAGCTCTGTGCAAGCTGGGCAAGATCTCTGTTGAAGCTGGCTAGACATTTCTGTATGTATTTTCTTTTAGGTGGTTGAGAAAGATGAATGATGAAAGTGTCAAACACACAGTCACTAATGCATTCAGTACAAGCCATTTCACTGGCAGAAGCAGCGTCTGCATACTTCTGGTCATATGGTATAAACAATATTGTTTGAATATTTTTGAATAGAGTAAATCCTTTCAGAAGTGTGTGCTGTATGTATGCATAAATGTGTGTATGGTTAAAATATTATTAAATATTATTAATTGAATGTGTGACTTTTTTGGCTGTTTTCTGTGCATCTCACATTTACTTTTCCTTCTTTTTTTTTGGGGGGGGGTGTGTATATGGAAATAAAAATAATTGCATAAGTACAACATTTCTAAATGTCAATTTAGAGAGTATATTAAGGTATGGTCAGAGAGAAAACAATCATACGTGAATGTCACGGAGGAAAAATAATGACAATTTATTACCTGATCAGTGCACAGTGAAACTTGTAGGCTTGCTGCAATATTCTCATCAGACAAAAGCTGCTTTACTCTGCGTGTTTCCAATTTCAGCTCAATTTATACCATAGAGGGTTTATTAGAGTGTATTGACGAGCACTTATGAAAGCCGCAGGGGTCCGAAATCATTTCTGTTGTTGTCCAGAGAAAATGTTGTTTTTCATATTTTTAAATTGACTCTCATATGTATTGAATCAACGTAATTATGGTCAAGTTCCACTATTAAAAAGAAGAAGAAGAAGAAAGTGAATTTCCTTCTTTATTTGTAAATATGGAGTGTCAGTAATGAGCATTCTGTGCAGTGCTATTCAGAAGTATCACCATTTAGTGATCTGTGATGTGCTACACTGACTCTGATACATTTACTGCAATATCCATCGAATGCTATTTCACCCCTATGAGCCATTCTAATGGGTGATACTAAACCATGTTTGAAATGTTTTTTTTTCCACATTTGCCTCTTGTCTGTTCAGGCTTTCCACTTGATTTTGGAATATTACTGCAGGGATTCAGTGAGGGTGATAATGGATGGCGTGGTGGTGCAACAACTGGAGCGCCATCTGCGGGTGTAGACAGGACTTTGCCCTGTTTAAAAAGGCTACACAATGTCGGTCTAAGCAGTCGATCTCTGCTGGCCATGGAGAGAACGCTGGTCAGTTCCCTGAAAAAGACGCCTACCTGGTACGGTAAGGTCACGGCCCGTTTTCTTGAGGAGGAATGGGGGGCGGAATTTACGTATAAATAATAATAGTAAACAGTGAAACAAAAGCTAATGACATTATCGCTCCACCAAATTTCAGAACTGGCTTTTGGTAGCATCTCCTTGAAAGTAGACTTTAGGCTTGAGCTCCTAGACAGTTTCATCCCAGAGTAACTTCACATACGATTAATGGGAGATCAAGTATGGTAAAATGAGACAGAATGACTTACATGCAGGAGACAACACGCTTTAAATATAAGTTGCTAAGCTTTTCAGTTTTATTATGAAGCATTTATGTGATTAATGCTTAGACGTAACTTTGAATTGACATACGCAATGTGGAATATAACAGTCAAGAGCAGACGAAATTCTAGTTTAAAAGTGAACTGATTGATGGTGCTCTAGATTGATACGTGAAGGGTTCAGCTGTAATTTTGACGGGAAACTCCAGTCTGGTATGCGTTGGAGAGATATGTCTCTTTCACTCACACACACAAAGATATTGCTCCGGGTCTTCTGTAACACCCACTGATTGCTGCTCTGATGTCTATCACTAATGGCTTTTCATTTCTCTGACAGATTTTTTTTTCTCTCCAGGACAAAATACACTCCCATCCCGCCACGGATAATGGCTGTCAGATTTTTCTCTTCACCATGTGAAAAAAGACGTGACATACATTTGCGAGAGTTTTGTGCTTTTTGGAACGACTTGAAATTCTTGTTATTTATTCATAAACTGTGATCGGAACTTCATCCAAGTCAAAATAACAGACAAGCCGCAATCTACCTTAAATAGAAACTTGTACATTTTGTACATTTGTCATTTTAATGTTCCTATGAATCACACTGGTTTGTCTTTCACAAAGCTTCAAGCTTTAAAAAAACACGTGGAACTCTAGGGTAACATTTTCTGTGGAAGGTTTTCACGTGAACGAGATGAGATTGAAGGTCTGAGTTATACGATGAGCTGGTCCCATGAAACGTATGTTTATCTGAACATTGCCTTGATCTATACGTCACCATATAATTTATTATACATTGTTTTACTACAACTCCAGTTCCATATATATATATATATATATACACAAATATACTACGTCATTTAGCAGACACCCTTATCCAGAGCAACAATTGACACAATCTTACAATCCAAGCAATTATAGTTTTAGGCCTTGCTCAAGGAACCCAACTGCGGCAGAGGCGGGATTTGAACCCTGGACCTTCTGGTCCATAGTCCAGTACCTTAACCACTAGGCCACCACAGCTGTACTCTGTTCGGTTCGTTGTTGACAGTACATCAACAAAGCATTGTTGCATTTAGCAGGCCTGAGCAATGGGATGCAGAAGAAAGGAGACCGTCAGCACTCACAAAGCCACCATATTGAAGTCACACTGGAGAAAATCTGGAGGACGTTCAGAACGGATAAACTGAATGAGATTGAATCAATCTGGAGTTAGTCATAATGGAATTACAGATGAGCGAAACTCAATTGTGTATTAGCAAAATGATTTGGCAGTGCAGCGGAACTGTCAGAGTGTGTTAGTGTGTGGGTGAGAAAAAAATATGAGCAGAAAAAAAAAAAAATGGCCAAAACAGACTTTCTCTCACTTTACTGGATTAAACTGATCTCATGAGAATGTATAGGCATGGAAGCAATAAGTCAGATGAATGGAGTAGCAAGAACAGCTTCCTTTCGCTGTTCCTAACTCCGTGGAAGACTGTCAGGACTATAAGTGAGCGGAACGTAACATTGAGGTTTTTTTTTTACATTTTAGATAATACGTTTTATAAGTTATCAAATTATTAAAACTTAGTTGGAAATGGATGATGTTTTTATCCCTTTCTGTTCATCGGTAATTAATGGAAAGTGCAGAAATTAAATGAAAACACTGTTTAGTGGCACACATAAAACTTCTTTTTAACCGTACCAGTTCCATTTATCACAGGAAATGTTGTAACTGTCTGAAGCGATCTTGATTTTTGCCATGTCTTACATACGTTACAGGATGTATAATTTGTGACCAATGGCCATATCCTAATTCCTCTGCTATCCAGTTTGGCCGGACGGCTCGCATTAGGTTGATGATTAGGCTTGATAATGCACAGTACACGAACAGTACAGAATCTTTCTTATAAGTGGTACTTTATCCAGGAGATCTTTTCAACCCTGGTAAATTATTGATGTTACCATGCAATATTAGCTAAGCTAAACAAATAACATTTATGTCAGGTGGGACAAGTTAGCCTGATGTGTGACCTGGAACATGACTGGTCGCACCTGAGCTGAAATTCTATTGGTTACACAAAAGGGTCTGAACAGTATATCAAACTTTCAATTAACTAATTGCCGTTTAATAATTTTAAATTTCAATTTATCACAGGAAATGTTGTAATTGTCTTGATCTTTATTTTTGCCATATCTTAGATATGTTAAGTACCACACTGACTGTGGTAGCCTATCGCTTAAGGTACTGGACTCTGGACATGATGGTCCGGGGTTCAAATCCCATCTCAGCTAAGCTACCACAGTTGGGTTCCTTAACCCACGATTGCTTGAGTTGTAAGTCGCTCTGGATAAGGGTGTCTGCTAAAAGCTGTAAATGTTGCAGAATGTATAATTTGCTTTGTTTATTAATGTTGATTACTCACTGTGGTTACTTACTATTTCATCACTCTCTTGAGAAGTGTTTAGAACAGAGAAAAGGACCGATAGGTGGAGATTTACCCTTCCATAGCACTCCCTCCACACTGGCAGAACCTCTCAAAACGTCTTTCTCTGCTCCTCCTTTTCTTCCTTCCTGAATCTCACCTCTTTGTAACCTCATATCAGTATTATCCTGTTCTCCTTCCTGTCAACTCTTTTAAAAGTTCGTGCCACTTTTACATAACTTCTGAAGCTTTAAATAAGACAAAGTCAATTATTCATTAATTCATTTTCATATCCACTTAATCCAGGCGCTTAACCAGGCGCACAGAGGAGAACCGGGGCTCTCTGAAGGCGAGAGGTGACAGTGCTAAAAAACGGCTGCACCACGCTGCCCAAAAGGTCAGTTAAGCTAAAACGGGTCTTTACTTATAGTGTTTTCCACTCAATACAGTAAGCATCCACGTTCAACAGTCCCCTTTCTAATTGTTTGTGTTACCAAGACACCAACATCTTAACTAACTAATTGTTAACTACTTTATTATTGAACAAATAAACTGTGTGCGCAATAGAATTGTAGTGCTTGACAAAGATTGTTTATTTTATAAACGTTCATGCTATGCTGGTGTCTGATGTGGTCTGATTATAGCTGAAAAGGCAGCTGGGGGACCTCTTTCTAAAAGAATGATGTTATGACTGCCGAAGCAACAGTGGTGGGAAATCCATGTACCAAGCAGTACTTGGGCTTTGAGGCAGCACTGTCATAGATACAGGATGGTACTGAACAGGCAATTGCTAAGTTGTGATGGTCTCTGGCAAAAGCAGGCATTTCTCGCCAGGACAAGCACTGAGCCACGGCCAGTTGAAGCCCCAAGATTAATAACCTTTCAAAAGTGTGACTTCTTGAATATTTTTTTTCCCGAAAATCTTATGTTTGAAACAACACTGATACTCTCAACCTCAACCTGTTACGAGATGTGGTGGTTGTTGGTAGGACTCAAGGATGCGGGATAGATGTATAATAAGAATGGGGAGAAAACACCCAACCGGGGCGCGTCCTATTTGGAGTGGGAACCCGGCTGGGGTCCAGATGCCAAAGCACCAGTGACGAGCGTGAACTCGAACGTGCAAGTAGCGCAGGGGGCGAAGAAATTGTGGAAGACGCTGAAGCGTCAAAAGGACGCTTGTAGCGCGAATGCGAATAAGACGCAAAAGGTGCCCGAAGCGCAAGAAAACAAGTATGAACTCGGGCGGGTGAGGAGCAAGGACGTGAACAGAAGCGCCAGAGGGCGAGCGTGAGCTCGGGTGCACGTGAGGCATGAAGAAGCCAAGCTGGGGCGTGTCCCATTCAGCACGACCAGCCGGCTGGAGCGAGGTTCGTTGAGTACAGACGGCGGCGGAACATGAGCGAGGAGCGCACGAGTACGGGACGGGAAACCCTCAAAGTGCCCCTAAAAAACGAAAATACCTTGGGGGTTCCCCCCATACGCGTCCTTTGGCACTAAAAGCCCCTGGAACGTTACCACTATCCCTAAAGGTGCGCGTAAGGGCGCGAGTGCACTGATGTCCGGGAGCGCATACCGAACGGTGATCGAATGACGGTGGAATGACGATGACCTGGCCCCCGAACAGCGCTAAAACCTACGCCTATATAGCACGAGAAGCAGCTGTTCAGAATCAGGTCACAATCAGGATATTGGATATACGCCGCCTCACCGATAGCTCTGTAACGGCGACCGGTCGAGGACGGCCGAGCGCTCCGGGGCAAAGGTAGGAACCCTAACACAACCGGCCACAGCTCAACACCTTCCCTGGCGAGAAGCACCTGTGCCTGATATATTAAAGTGAAAGTTAACTTTCCCTTTCTCTGAAAATAAGATTTATATTCTGACCAAAAGGCTGATTTTAAACCGTTTTTTTAAGTATACATACAGATATTCCAAGAACAATGAAAAGTACAGATTATTGAACCAGTTTGTCATTTGTTTTGAAATGCTTCCCATTGGAGAAGTGCTAAAAGCTTTCCATTTCATCCAAACATCCTAAACAATGATGGTATGCAAATTTTTTTAAAGGTAATAACTTGGTAATTTTTTATTCATTCATTCATTATCTTCCGCTTAATATACACGGGGTCGCAGGCCAGCAGGCAACAACTGGACAAAAGGGCAGGAACAACCCTAAATTAGATGTCAATCCATTGTAGGGTGCACACACACAGTCACACATTAAGGGCCACTTTAGAGACACCATTTACCCTAACACGCATATCTTTGGACTGTAGGAAACCAAAGTACCCGGAGTAAACCCACACAGAAAGGACCCAGGCCGCTCTACCCTGGGTGGCAGCGGTGCCGCCCTTGTGCTTCCAACATGACAACTTTATGATAGAAATGGTTCTGCTCTGATCAGCTGTTAGAGGATACTGGTTTAAATCCTCCAGATGCAAAGAAGCAGTGCAGGTGAGTATGTACACAATGCTGCCTTTAAACCTGGCATGTGCAGCGTTGGTAAGTTTTAACGTGGTTCGCATGTACTATAAACCGTTACGAATAATTGAACAGCTAAATGACACTTGTATGATGTACCGAGCATGCCCATCCCTCACTGTCATCCCTTCCTTCATTTTTAGAAAGAATAACAGTAGTTTTTAAGAGAAACTGTCTGTCTGATAGAGCTGTCTGTACTTTGTGACTCAGGTCGTTTGGAGTGTGCACAAAGCTCCTCTGGACCTTCTACCAGGTTTTTGCAGCATGGACAATATTATGTGCTGTTGTGTGCAGGGGGAAACAAATTTGCTCTGAATAAACTGTACAGATTAATCAAGGAGGCCGGCTCTGTTGGACTCTTGTCTGTCTGGACTGTTAACAAGCTCCTCGACATTATGGCCAACTCATCACATCTCCTGCATTCAGCAGAGGAGAAACAAAGTATGTTCAGTCCAAGACTGATACAGCCGTGCTGTGCTAAAGTGTGACGTGTAAGATCTTTCCTTCCCACTTCAGTAAGACTTCATAAAGAGTCTCCTTGCAGGGGCACTTCTGATCTCCAGCTGTCTGAACTGCTCACGAAAATTGGGGGATTTCATTATTTGTGTTTTATGTTTTGTGAGCAGTAAACCAGCAGCATTTTAAAACTACACTTTTGATTTATGACAGTAAAAAATGTATTTATTCTACGGACTGAGAGATGGGATGGCCATTTAAATGAACTGACTTTTCATCTTTTCCGTCCTGACCCAGCTGTTGGGGCCAGTGGTTCCATGAGGGACACACACACACATGGTGTACAGGTCCAGTAGGGAGGGTGGTTTGATCTGCTGATGAACATGAACAGCTCCCACAGTTTCATTGTCCACCATCCAGACACTGGTGGCAACTTCACTACACACCCATCTCAGACCAGACCATTCCCAGTTGCTCAGCAGAAGGATATCTCATGTTGTATTCAGGCTTGAGGTGGCCCAACAGGGTATTAGAGCCTCCTTTTTGCTCTAATTGTATAATCGCTTATCTATATCATCATTTCATTTATACGAATAAACTTTCATTCCATTCCAAGAGAAATGTTGCTGGTGCATTGTTTCTTGTTGGCGTGGTTTGGTCTTCTTGTTATTTACGAGTATATAAAACTATATATATAAAGTATATAAAACTCATATTTTGTTCCTGGTTAGAACAGCTGAGAAAAGCTCACAAGCATCACTATGGCATTCAGAGATTTTTTTTTTATTTTGACTTTAGGCTTCTTTTAAAAAAAGGGTAAAACATACAAAAAAAAATAAGGGAAATAAAAGTATATATTGCAGGCATTGGCAAGAGTTTGCGCTCCAACACCCCCCCCCCCTCGCCCCCCGAAGGCCTCGACAATGCACAAATCCAAGGAGTAGCTGTGTGAATAAAGATGACAAGAAGGAAAACATGTTTTCAAATACCTGCAGTAACTTTGGCCAGGGTCAATGAACAAAAAAACAGTCCCAGAGTTGCATATAACATTAATAAATTACTTTGCAGACATGATATCTCTTGGACTCCGTAAAAGCGTTCGTCGAGGACATTTCAATTGATTTTCCCTACAGCCTCTCGATGTCCCTGTATTTCTTGCGCAAGATGGAAACTTGGTCTTTAAATAGAACCGGATCCAGTCGTAGCTGAGAGTGCACCAGCGGCATAAAGCCAAACCATGCAGCGAAGGAGTTCATGCAGGACTGCCGCTGAGCAAAATGGTCCGGATCGGCCCACCGCGATGACTTTGAACCCTGAGAGAGGGAGAAAGACTTTACCTTTCTGACGTGCTGAAGTTATCCAGTCATTTAACTCCGTGTTGGCTCAGGGATTTAGGCTCTAGAATTGGTCAGTGCCTCTGTTGAAATTCAGGATATACCCTCAACTACTTAAGCTCGGAATGTATAATTTAGTACACACATCACTGTATCACATACATACCATACATGGCAAGGTTCCAAACCAGTTCTGTATGGTGAGAACTTACCTTGCAGATGCCACTATAACTGACTGAAATATTCATTCATTCATTCATCCATTCATTTGCTTATCTGCTTAACCACTTGGTCGGGGTCGTGGGAATAGCCTGCGACTCAGGGTGTAAGCCAGGAACAAAACTAGACATCAATCAATCAATCGCATGGCACATGAACTCATACACACGTTCTCACACTAAGGGCACTTTGGAACCTTTCTTGGTACTCAAGAAGCTGGATTACCTGGAATAAACCTACACTTCCACGGGGAGGACACGCAGAATTCACAGACAATTGACCTGGGTTGTTCCACCTGGGATTTAAAACAAATCCATCTTGCTGTGAGATACTGACTGCGCCCGGCTGCAATATTTAGAGAAACATTTTCTCCCAGCTTGGCTGACATACAAACGACATCAGCAAGAGCATGGGCAAAGTAACTACTGATATGACATCCTTTAATACAATGCACTGTGTAGTTATATAACTTTCTGTGCCCTACATTGAGACCAGTCTTCACTGTCACTCATGCATAGTTTATACCTCCTCTCACCACTGTCAGTAGGTTGCAGACTATGCGCGCTGCACACGTTCAGATATGCTTCAACCTAACTGACTGCCTGTGATCCTTTGGCCCTCGAGAAAGTCACTCAGGTCTTTATGCCTGCACATTTCTAATTGCATCAACCCAGGCGTTTTTTTTCCCCCAGGTACTCTAGTTTCATCCCACATTCCAAAGCTCTCTCTCTCTCTCTCTCTCTCTCTCTCTCACTCACACACACACACACAGACATACACACTATCTAAAATACAGCTCTGCTCTTTTCACTTGTGACCACCATTGTTGTGCCGATGTTGTGAGTAAATCTCTAATAAGATACATTAGTCCTGCATTATATAATAGGTAGTGCTTGATTATTCAGTCTTTGGAGAACATTTCTTCTCCCTCGTCATCTTTCCTCCTCTGCTTAAGAGAACTCCTGAGCCTCCCGAACAGTTTTTCACCTTATACGCCATTTTAGAGATTATGATGGTTTAAGAATAACTTTTGTCTTTTCTAGGCTAGGCTCTTAACTTTTAGAAAGAAACACCCACAACTCTAAGATTTGGCAACTCCAAGGCTGCACTCATGCTAAGCCTGGGGAGGGTAACAACGGTCCTGAATTTCCTCCATTTGTACACAATCTGTCTGACTGCTGCCTGTGGAGTCCAAAAACTTTAGAGATGGTTTTGTAACCTTTTTCAGCCTGAGGAGCATCAACAACTCTTTTCCTGAGGTTCTTAGAAACCTCCTAGGTTCGTGCTGTGGCAGCAGTGGTTCCCTGCCCCATTGCGGTACCTTTTCTAAGCTCTAGGGGTCAGTAGAGTCTACTTGGCTCTTATTCAAATAAGAAGAGAAAGTAAGGAAGAGAGTTATGAGAGTCAGTTAAGGCAGACTGTTTGTAAGCATTCATGTTACAAAGCTAATGTTTGTATTTATGTATCTGTGTTTTGTATACAGAGGGATTTTTGTTTTGGGGGCAGCTGATGCCTTACGTCTGTACATATTGGGATAAGGAAGCAACTTCACATGGATGTGTGTTCACAACCTTTGCATGGGGACTGGGATTAATCAAGTGCAAGTTCATTCATCAATACGGCTGAAAGGGCCTTTTCCAGCAGAGTTTGCAAGCCTGCCTTCTGCCTGGCACGGGTCAGCCATCTTTGTGTGGAGATCCAGAATCCTCATCAAGAATTGGGTGAGCTTGCTCCAACTATATCATTTGAAAAGGACACTGAGGGAAATACTAAAGACGTGTTTGAGGGGGTGGGCAATTGGACTGAGAACGAAAACAGTGGTGAATACGGTCTGTTTGGGAATCATGTAAATAAAAGTGTGTTTTTTGGCCTAGCAGCTGCTGTGGTAGAGCCCTTTTTAGTTTACCTTGTTGGGAGCAGTGGCAAGTGTTACGGTGCCGTGACACACCTCCACAAACATGCGCTGTCAAGAGCAGACTTTGCTAGATCCCTGTTCTTTAAATAAAAAAGGCTGCCCACTCGCACCTGGTTTTCAGCCCATTGATTGGAAACGCCCGACTCTAATTTCTAATTTCACCTTCAAATGAACAGCTATTCCTAGAGGTTGCATTATTTATTGGATCATTTTCCTGAATGAATAAGTGACCAAGAAGAATCTTTTTTTGTCTCGTTTGTTTAACCGGGTTCTCTTTTATCTACTTTTAAGACTTGCGTGAAAATCTGATGATGTTTTTGGTCATATTTATGCAGAAAGACAGAACATCATTAAGGGTTCACAAGAGCACGGTTTGCTAACCTGTATTTTCATTATAGGGCCACAACGCACAACATCTTCGTACCACCTTACCTTAGATACCCTTTACAGTAAACTACATGTATATTTTTGCTTACGGGGTATTTTCTATCTTCACATTTCTGTATTTTCCTTTATGCTATGGAGTGTTGAATGAATGGAAATCCTGTTCTGTGTCTTGCTATCGATATCCTGCATACAGGAATGTCTTACTTTGTACATTGCCGTTCCACACATGTCCAAGTACATTACAGTATACTGATATAATGGCAACATGGTCAGTATTTTCACTATGTTGTTCACAATCAGTGGCACAAGAACTTGCCATTCTCGATTGGCACTTTTGACTGGTGCGCTTTTGGACTTTTGTGGCTGGGTTTCTCTCCGAATTGTTAAATACCAGACTGCATTCATGTCTGGTTCTTTTGTTACTTGGCGATGATTCTGGTTTCACGTTAATTCAGAAAACGATTTTCATATCAGCCTTGACAGCCTCTATAAAAGCTATTTTAAAACTTCATTATGAACCTGGTACTTTATCGCAGACTGTGTGGTTACAATAACTTTTGGGTATTTTGATTTTGGAGCGATCCACGCCCAAGTTTCTTCGTGCCTCTTCAAAAACCCGTCAGCGCCCGGACAGATGCTATCTGCTTTGTGAAGGACCATGTTTGAGAAATAGTCGATTGGTTGCCTTCAGTAATTGGGTTATATGATTATTTGTATGTATGTAGGTGTGATGTGAAAGAAGGTGTATTGTTGCATTTTTGTTGTATTTAATTCGAATCCAAATAAATTGTTATTCGCAGCAAAAAAAAAAAAAAAGAACTTGGCATTCTGATGACACTCTCATTTTCATTGACATGAAGGTGCAGGTTTGTACTGGTAATCCGTAGCGTTATGCTGTTTGTATGGCTTGTTTTAGGAAATGCACTTACTGCTGTGCAAATCTACATAAAGTGAGAGCTACTTGGATAAAGTATGGCTTGGTAAATACCATACACTAAAAAATGGGAGGCACTTGGCATATTTTCCAGGTCACTGAGGTGTTTGCTTATTTAACCTCGCCATCTTAGCCATTTTCAGCAACACACACAAGGTTATATCTGTACACGGTTATCTCAACACTTGTCATATAGATACGATCAAGTCGATGCAAATTTAGCATAATGCACTGAGCTTTAGCATAATGGACATAATGGATATGTAGACTTTACACAGACAGGACCCAGACTGCTCCACCCAGGGATCAAACCCCATGCTGTTAGGCAGCTGTGCTACCCACCGAGCCACCGTGCCGACACCTTTTTTTCTGCGGTTTAAACACTGGGGTGTCTAGCTGCCGCTGTTCGACAATAAGAAAAGCTCTTTTAAACCTGAACTGCCTAGCCGACCGTACATTGCTCTAGAAGAATGACTTAAATGTTTGGTGTACATTTCGCAGGTCTAGAGAAATATTGTGTTAAAATTTTCCCTATTTGGTACTGATCAAATACATTTTCCAACTATATTTATGGAGTTCATTCTTTTCACTGTTGCTTAAGGCTGCACTGTAGGTGGAACATCCCCGAGGTCTCACAAGACCTCTAAAGGGTAGTGGAAACGTGCCTGAGAGAACTTTTAAGACTTTCTTGCCTTCATCAATGAGACGCGTCATAAAGGCTGCATGAGGAAAAGAACCTGCATTGTGGATGATCCCACCTAATTCCATCAGGACTCCTTCCACTGCCATCTGGCAGCAGGTTTTCAAACTTTGCCTGTAGCCAATCAGGCTCTTCAATGACCTGCTGCCCCACAGCACCCAGCTGACCATAAAAATAAGGGCATAGTCATCTTCAAGGCTAGAGTTGCAAGAAAATACAAGAACCAGTTGGCTTTTCCTGGAGTCCTGAAAAATTACAATACTACAATAATCATAATTAAAAAGCTAATACTTTTTGGTTTGGACACTATTAAAAGGTTTGGCCAAAGTCTTTGATGAACCGCTAGGGTCACATTAACGAGCATTCGTTTTAACAGCAGCATGGGGATTATGGACCTTTTTACCAAACACACAGACCTGTTGCATCATTGTCTCCTTGTACTGTTTCTTCTGTGTGACTTTTATGGGTGGAAGCTTGGTAACAGCAGAGACTAGAAAGTTCATGAGAATGTCCTCACAATTGGCCAACTGGTCCACCATGGAGAGGAGTCTGCTGGGTAGGTAGTAAGTGTACAGGAAATTATAATACCTGTAAGGAGAGAGGAGAGACAGACAGGGAGACAGACAGACAGGGACAGACAGAGAAAGACAGACAGACAGAGACAGACAGACAGAGACAGAGAGAGACAGAAATAATATGTCATTATAAATATATTTTATTTATAACTTTTTATGCATTTTTTGACATTTATTTACCTGTGATAGAAAGCTGCACCAGTCAGCACCATTGAGTATTCGTTGGTCCATTTGGATGTGTAACCCCACCTCCCCTTGGCCATGTCCCAGTAGTGGCTGCGTGCCGGGTAGCCGACTATACGCTCCGGGAAACTGTGCCACACAGTGAAGGCAAAATCGACCTGTCAGGACAGAGATAAGAGTGATGGGGACTTTTACAGTCCATGTCTTGTTATTATTGTCCTAAACAATATTCATATGATTTTGGCAAACATTTTTAATAAATAAATAAATATATATATATAGACAAATGTATTACTGTAACTGCATGTACATAATAATACACTGAAACATTAATAATATATTTAAAGATATTTGGACAGGTTTATTTTTTGCTATGGTGTGCTTTCTTTTAGTTCACTTATTGAGCCAATGTTCTATTCAAAACATTTCCTGTTAGTCCAATATGATTAGAAAAAACTTATCTGTAATCTGTCTACCCTGCAGGGGATGAAACACATGGTTACGCGTGGTAACAGAAAACCGATGCAGAGATGGTCAGTTACGCTTGGTCACCAACTTACTGCAAGATTTACGACTTTCTTGCAAATATGTGTGTCCTTTGCTTCTTTCACATTATGTTTCATTATAGGTTTGGAAGGACAGAAGAGAAATGAACCTTTAAGTAAACGAGTAGGTGTTGGATGCTGAAGCAGGCTACAGTTAGACAGCTGGCTTCGAAGAGATAAATGGATCAAAAGGGCTAAAAATACTAATGAAATGCGGTTAGCATCTGCCAGAAGTGCAAATAGTAGTGTAGTGCAAAAAAAAAAAAAAAAAAAAAAAAGGGTGCCAGAAGAGGTAATAAAGATTTGGGAGTACAAGTGTGGGTCTATGTACAGTGCACACATGTAGACACAAGGGCTATATTAGTATATGGGAATCTCATATTGATATGTTCTATACAGAATATATAAGTCCAATGATTTATGTGCAGTGTAAGTTATACAGTGTATAGTCAGTACAAGAAGTATTGAATAGTCCAGTGTTTGTAGTGTGGGCGGTGGTTTAACTGTTATAGAGTTCAGTGTAATGTAGTGGGTTGTGTATATTTGTGTGGTAATAAGTTTAGCAGACATAAGGAGCTCTTTCTGAACCTATATATA
>JAUZST010092124.1:0-19352 GCA_034779995.1 Parotocinclus haroldoi
CCCTTATCCAGAGCGACTTACAAAAGTGCTTTAAGACATCAGTAACATAATCCATTCTTAATAATAAGGAATCTAAAAAAGAATACACCACTGAAACTGTAACAGTTGTGTTTTTTTGTTTTTTTTTAAAGAGATAGAAGGACAAGGGTGGGGGTTTAATGAAGGTAGGTGCGGAATAAAAGGGTCTTCAAACGGCGTTTGAAGATAGACAGAGACTCACCTGCTGGTTGTGGGTGTTGTCGGCAGACTAATGGTGTTTCTGGTGTTTATTTGCCATTTTTTTTCCAGATTTGGAAAATGTTTTAAACTTTTAATACTCAGAATTAAAACACAGCCAATTATTTGGTTCACTGGGACTTTAACGAGCGTAATGTAAAAAGCCATTTATTTGTTTTATGCTGTACTACCGAAACTAAAATCCTATTGCACAGACGTTTCTATAACATAGGAATATTGATTAATGATCAATGTGTATGTGTCTTACAGGGGGATACTGGCTCGGCTGGAAGCCCAGGTGAAAAAGGACTAAGTGTGAGTGCTATAACCATTTTCTGACAACATCTCTCTGTTTGAAGCCAAACCACCTCCATATTTGTGAGGATAATCCATAGATATAATGACCTAGACTGTGAGGCTGGTGGTGTCTGTATTTTGTCTCCTGGCTCAGTTTGTTCACTCATTTTTAATTAAAATCGGCTTAATTTGTGACACATGCATGCTACTTATGCTGCTTATACTCGGTCTGCATGTACAGAATCCTATCTTGGATAAGGAGGCTCCAAAATCCCAAGGGTGTGGACTAAGACCTTACATGACGCTGTGGATGCCCACACATTACGTGACCTTTGAATGTCCCGCAGTAAAAGGCCCATCCTTTCGCCTATAACCTCCCAACCTCTAGTAAAGTGCAAGGGAAATGAATTTGGCTATAATTTCTGAAAGCCTAAACGCTAGACGGACTTTACGGTCAGTGCACTCAGACAGAAAGACATGCTAGGGAATGTGGCATGACAAATAAAGCCAAAAACAAAACAAGCATATAAAGATCAACGCGGTGTGACATGATGACAGTTAAACATTCAGGATTGTCAGGAAGGACAAGAAACAGATGACGTTTGAGGATATAGCCATGTATAGATTTATTTTGATTTGTTCAAAGATGTGATGTTACACATTTAATGAAAAAGTGGTACATTTGCTTTGCACTGCAGAACCAGGGTCCTGTCCTCGCCCTGTGTCCCTTTGGGTTTGGCATGTTCACTCGAAAGTTCTTTTCTAGATACTCATTTCATAATCGCTAAATCATGACATCAACCTCGGGGAGTTAACGACTGAGCATGTGATGCCCTGCATCGTCTTGGCACCCTGTCCAACTTAAACCCAGTGTTTCCGAAATAATCTCTGGACCAGAACAACATACACAAAGCATTCATGTTCGATGGATACATGTTTATGGTTGGGTGATGCAGACTGTAAGAATATTTACAATATGAAATGTAATATGACATCGTCTCTTGTTGAATTAGGGTTTAAGGGGATTGCCAGGAGAGTCTGGACCAAAAGGAACCCCTGGTTCAACGGTAAACAATCGAAGAGTTTAAAAAGTCACATTTCATATATTTTTTACTGTATTTTTTCATGTAACTGACTGGATATATGTATCAGACTGGCTAAGAAATATAATTATCCACTTGACGGATTATTAATATAAAACTACAGTATTGTGCAAAAGTGTTAGGCTACTATTAGAATTATTGTTGTCGCCACAGAATAATCATCATATATAACATTTTGTCAACAACTGGACTCTCCATAATATTACTTCATAATACTTTTATATTATATTAATATTCCACTGATCTTCATTCCAGTCTTTGTGAGCTTTAGCATATCTTAGACTTTTCACTCTGTTCTGCTTCTGAAAAAGAGATTTCTTGGCTGCTACCCTTTTAAAAAAGCCCTTCCTGATCAAGTTTCTTAGGTCTATAGAAGTCCCAACATGCTGCTATTACTTAAGTGTAGGAGGAGGCCATGCTAAATACTTGTCACAGTTACAACACCCAGTTTTTACATACGAAATACAAATGTCCAGTATTTTCTGCTTGTATTCGAATAAAGAGACTGAGAAGTAATTATATATGGGATTTATGCCATTGCTAGTCATAGTTTGGACAGCGAGTTATTGTATAATAATACATCATACCTTATAGGAAGAATTCAGATAGTGGGAGTATTGATAGCTCTTTACTTATTCTTCAAATTCCAGTATTTTAGCAGTTGTTTTTATCATTTGGTTAGAAAGAGATTTCTGTTTGTTTGATCATTTTCTCAAATCTAGGGCATACCTGGTTGGCCTGGTCAAGATGGCGGCCCAGGGCCCCAAGGGGAAAGGGTGAGCTTCTGCAATGATCTGTATGTAATTGTGTCATGTCATTTGAAATGATATAGATATGCCAAGATCATAAAAGGCATGTTTGATGATTCTCATTGTTACTTTGAAAATACAGCTGGAGAACAATACTGCAAAATTTAAAAAAAATCAGCATATGTACATGAACGGAATCAATTTCAATCCAGTATCTGATTAAGTATAGCACAGATACTCTTTCTACTTAATGAGCTACCAGTTAGCTTAAAGGTAAAATTTAAGTTTCAATTAAAACAGTGAGGTTTTGTTTTAAAAAATGTGAACTTGCTTTGTATTAGTATTTGCAATATTAACTGAGTCTGAAACCTTAGTTATTTGGGAATAAATATTCTTGACATTGCTGCAAATACAGTCGAATCCTGTTAATTGGACCACCGGTAAATTGGACCAGCCGCTTATTCGGACCAAATCCTAAAGTACCGAAACAAATCCTATTATATATGTGTAATGTTATTCCGCTTTTTGGACCAAAATTCCACTTAATCGGACCGAAGAACGTGAGAAGCGAAAAAGAAAAAGAAGCCACAAGTCGCCACTTAGAGCGGATACAAAGCGGATCAGCGAGAAATCAGAGGATCTTTGGGATCCCTGGGGAGAATTTATGCTTTTATCAAAGGTCAGGAAATCCGAAAAGTTGACAAGAGCAAAACCACCACTTTCTTGATTTTGTTCAAGTGCAGTCCGTTAGGAGAAGGCGTCAGATCCCACTGGATAAGTTCTTCAAACGTTGACTGGAATTTAGTAAGAACTGGTTTTTTTACAGTATTAAGCTTCGCTTGCTGGGTATCTATACATTGTGTTGGAGATCGTTTCGAAAAACTTGTTTGCAAATCATTTTTCATTGAACAAAGTTGGTAAGCAACAGTAGTTCTTGTTTGTACGTTCGCTATACATGTAAATCGTACAATAAAGGTTTAATAAACATTTAATATGTTACATAAATTATAGCACGTCCCGTCTTGTAACATAGGGCATGTTCGATTAATCGGACCAGCTGGTTATTAGAACCAAAACGATCTCGTCCTGATGTGGCCCCATTAACCGGATTCGACTGTATTTTTATTGGGAATTTGTCAGTCATTTTTAAATTAAACCAAACTAAACTGGTCATTTTCAGTGATCTATTAATTTTTAGTGGCATGTTAAATGTTGGTAAGTGTATTCTCTATTCGTCAGGGTTTGCCTGGGAAGCCTGGAGTGGACGGTCCACAGGGGCCTGTGGGAATGTATGTAAGTGACACCGAGTGGCCAGTGGTTTGACCTCTATAACGTCTTTCTGTTATCTACTGCCAAACTGATTTATTTTTACTGACATATTACAGTACGCGTGGCAGTACTTAGATTTGTCTGGTTTTCTCGCAGGGTTATCCTGGAGCCCGGGGCTTGCAGGGAAGACCTGGACACATGGGAGAGCGGGTGATTGTCTCTGTGCTGATTTAATTAATTGTACAGTCATATGCAAAGGTTTGGGCATCCCAAACAAATTCAATTTGTCTTTTCTAAATGGGAGACCTTCCTATGAATCCCAGCCTTGCTGCTAACCCATGGTGATGTTGACTTCTTTGGCTCTTTGATTCTAAAGCCATGCGGTCAAGTGGCAGCTCTGAAAGTGTCCCAGTGTGATAAGTATGGCGTTGTTTCCCACTTTGCGCCCACGTGACCCTGAACTGGATGAATTGGGTATGGAATGTGACTAAGTGAGTAGGTCTGAGTGAAGACCAATCCTGTGGACTGTATGCTACCATCGCCATCTACTGTCCCAAAGAGGAATACACCTGAACATAAGATTAGAATTTAAGATAGATAATGGGTCAAAGTTTAGGTTTTGTCAATATTGTAGTCTAGTGCAGGGTTATGGAGTGTTCTAAACATTATATACATAGAAAAACAAACTATGCTGTGAGGACCTTGCTCAAGGACCCAACAGTGGAACTTTGTGGTGGAATTGAAAACTCAAGCTTTAAATCCAGAAGCCCAGAATCATAGCCCAGATCCCTAACTACTGAGTCACCACGACCCTCTATCTCTTCTGGAAGTTGTGACTCTGTCCATTAAGTTGTAATATTTGACTTTTTTTTAAAAGAAAGCATCTTCGGAATCAACCAGATCATCTACTACAAATAGATTATTAGCCACTACATAGGATCTAGTAAGATGAAAAGAAATGAAGACAAAAGTGATTTCAGTTTAGCTGCCACGTGATATATGAGCTGAGAACAGCCTGCTAGTCAAGCCATCTTACACGGCTTTCTGCTGGCCCCCATTTTGAGCATCTGTCGCTTATTTTTTCTCAGTACCGAGCATGACAAATTGTATGTATTAGCATGTCACTCTTATTGCTGTGTGAAATTCACACTGATGGCATTGATATATTAATGCAGACTGACGAGCTTTATGCTAAAACGCTGGACTTGGGGATGTGTTTGATCTCAGAAAGGAGTCATACAGTTGAGTAACATTGGATTGTTTCAGGGGGAAGCTGGAGTGAGAGGAGCGAAGGGCAAACCTGGAGAGAGAGGTCCACGCGTAAGCTCAACAGCTATTCTTAAAAAGATATAAGATTTGTTTCACAGCTGTAGTTCATAGAAAACTTAAGTAGCTACTCTGCTCCCTCTCAGGGTTTGCCAGGTCCACCTGGTGAGAGGGGACCACCTGGACCCCCGGTATGAAGGTTATTGTTCAACAGACTACTACACAGTTATATGAACTCAGCAAACTGTTGAACTTCAATGTTTTTATTGCCATTTATAGGGCCGCCAAGGAGAGATAGGACCAGCTGGCATAGAGGGACCACCTGTGAGTGCCTCCTTGTTATTAGTTATAAACAAAGTAGAAAATCAGAGCTGATATGGATTACATCAAGGCACTGGAAATACATGCAGCTTCTTGGCTGGTGTTTGGTCAATAACCATACACCACAGTATCCCATAGCATTGCTAAGTATGTGGCATCTAATGTAATATGTAATAAATGTAAACGTAATATAATGTGGGGCAGCCCATTAAGAAGGTAGAAATGACAAAGGTAGGACATATGCAGGTGCAGGATGATATGGATAAAAAGTGTGTGAAGACTTAATTTCATCCTGACACTGTGCGAGTTAGAGCAGCCAAATTATTATAAAATAGCTTTCGAAAGAAATGTATATTTCACATGTATGCACAATGCTCGATTTTACTGTCCTCACCATTAATAGCTCAACACAAATGCCATTT
Organism: Parotocinclus haroldoi; assembly: GCA_034779995.1. Lineage (NCBI taxonomy): Eukaryota > Metazoa > Chordata > Actinopteri > Siluriformes > Loricariidae > Parotocinclus > Parotocinclus haroldoi. Next base: position 5,644 of record JAUZST010092124.1, read on the forward strand.
TCCAGGGTCTATCAGGCCTCCCAGGCATAGTGGGTGCATTCGGAAAGCCAGGCCCCCCCGGAAGTGTGGGACCTCAAGGGCCAATTGGCAATGATGGACCTATTGGATTGCCAGTGAGTGGGTATTACTCATTTTGCTTGTTATATATGCATTAAATGTTATATAAAATTTCTTATATATGCGCTGGTACGTAGCGATGTTTATGATTTTCCTGTTCTCCTGTCTATCAGGGATCACCAGGACCAAGTGGAAAGGCTGGGACTTCGGGCGAGAAAGGAATGAAGGTAGAAGTGGTTCTTAATGAGTGTGAACATTTATAGATAGTGCATGATAAACATACTGTATAATTACTGTGCAGTAAATATACTGTAACTGATCATGAGTTAATGCCAGTTGTGATTTGGCATGGTATAAATGCTCATATTTTTTTTAAAAAGGGTGCTGCAGGACCACCTGGTGACCCTGGTCCTCCTGGATTGCCTGGACAACAGGTTGGTACAGCCATATAAAACCATCAAAGTCATAGTAATTAAATTAGCAGTGCTGCTGATAGAAATAGATCAAAACATACATGTTGTAATCTACATGTAATGGAATGTAATGTAATGTAATGTTAGTACTATTGGTAGTTCTAATTGAAATACAAGTGGAAATAATGGTGGAAGAAACAGTATTAGTATAGTAGTATAAGGTTAAGTATCATAATAATAATAGTCATAGTGACTACCAGTAAGTAGAAAGAGGAATTGATGGTATTAATGATAGTAGTAGTACTGGTAGTAGTACCAGTAGTTATAGTAGTGTTTGATTTATTTAACATCATTTTCATGACATGCCAGACACAAGGTTATATTGATACACAAGGTAACTTCAAAGCCTATCATGTATATATAGATAGATATATGATATGATATATACAGTGGGTACAGAAAGTATTCAGACCCCTTGTGGCCAAGTACAGTCATATCCTGGATGAAAACCTCTTCCAGAGTGCTCAGGACCTGAGACTGGGCCGAAGGTTCACCTTCCAACAACACAATGACCCTAAGCACACAGCTAAAATAACAAAGGAGTGGCTTCGGAACAACTCCGTGACCATTCTTGACTGGTCCAGCCAGAGCCCTGGCCTAAACCCAATTGAACATCTCTGGAGAGACCTGAAAATCTCTGTCTACCAACGTTCACCATCCACCCTGATGGAACTGGAGAGGATCTGAAGGAAGAATGGCAGGGAATCCCCAAATCAAGGTGTGAAAAACTTGTTGCGTCATTCCCAAGAAGACTCATGACTGTACTGGCTCAAAAGAGTGCTTCTACTAAATACTGAGCAAAGGGTCTGAATACTTATTACCATGTGATATTTCACTTTTTCTTTGTTAATAAATGTTTTTTTCTGTCAAGATGGGATGCAGATGTTACATTAATGAGAAATAAAATGAACTTTTCGGATTTTAGCAAAGGGCTGCAACGAAACAGAGTCTGTATACTTTCCGTACCCACTGTGTACCCATGTGACATGACATATACACTTGCTTTGCTGTAAGTTAGTAATAATAGTCTTTGTACTCACATTTCCAGTTAAGCAAAAACCCCTCACAGATCGAAAACATCGGTGCTCAGAACCCTTACATGCCTAGACAAATAAATAAGTGGCAGTTTCTCTTCAGTAATAAGGATTAGGCTAAATATGGCCCAAACCGTAGATGGCGAAAAGGCTGATGATGCCATCAAAACGTCAGTGGATTACAATACAAAAAAAAAAAAAAAAAAAAAAACTGTATGAAAAAATATAGGCTAATTTTAAATGTAATTCAATCCTTTAGGAAAACATGCATTTGCACTATTATGAATTTGACGTTCCCTCTCTGACCTTCCATTTATATAGAGGATAGATCTATTCAGTGTGCAAGCCGTCCATGAGGGGTTTTGGGATGTTTGTGTACAAGTTTCAAACATTTTAGAACCTTGATTGGTATTAAAAGTGTTTTGTGTCCATCCCCATTGAGCCATTTAACTGGTTTTAAAAACATTCTAACAATGGAATTGTCTTGGTAATGTGGCATAGTCCTCCTTCAAATCTGAAAGCTTTTAAAACCAATGACCTGGAGCCACAGTCACCAAAAGAAATAGTAGGACCTGTTAGCATGAAATAAAGGAACGGTGTGAAGGTTCATCGACGTTGCTTTGTTGCTCTTAACGCCTTAAGATCAAATAAAGCTGGTATACGTTATAATGATGTCTCAATACAACTCATTCATATTATGCTGATGGCGTGCTTGGAAGTAATATTTTTTTTTCCTCATATAGGTTTTGAAATATTTATCAGTTCTTTATTGCTCTATGTAAATATATGCGAAAGGCCATGAGTATGAACTGGCTTAATCAAACTGGATACTTATCTGTACTGTATCTGCACAGCTTGGGATAACAGCATACCTGTTAGGTCTCCCGTTTTGGCCGGGAAACTACCGTATTTTACCCCTCTTTCCCGTCGTCCTCCCACGTTAGTGTTTTCCCCTAAATTTCCCGTATTATATTATAATTTAAAAAAAAAAAAAAAACATTCCTGTGCCTCTCCAAATTGAAATATCACTAACCTTACGAGAAATACCACCCAGGCTGCTGTAAGTGGCAGTTCCCGCGAGGTTAGTGAGGACAGCAGGAACAAACCTGAAACAGGAAGATGTAAGAATATCCACAGCATTTTAGTGTCAACAAAGGTAGGCCTGTCAGATTCTGATCTTCTAATTGTAGTTTGTAAGCGGTTCACAGGTGGTTATTTTAGATTTCATGTTTACCTGTCTGAAAATGTAAGGGATACTGAACCTCGGTTGGGCTGGTGGGACGGCTCGAATCGTATTAGGGGGAAAACCTGACAGGTATGTAACAGCTATAAACAGCTCTGATAATTAGCACGTGTACAACTATGTATCAATGAGCCCAGGATTTCAATCAAAACTGGTTCATTTGATGTGGCAGTGCATGTCAAACATGGCAACAGGTATCAGCAAAGAGGGAACATGTTAGTTTTGTAGCAAAATGATTGATAACTGTACAGGTGCTTAAGAGCCAATATATACAGGCGTAAAATTCAACGATCTGGGAACCGAGCTTTAAAGCTAGAACAGAAGACAATAACTGAGCAAAAAGTAATCAAAACATTATCTCGAGTCAACGTTCACCAAGCCGAAACTAAAGTGTCGTTTTATTTATGTTTGTGTGTTTTTTCGAATGAGATGTAATTATTCCACATACCAACAAATGAACATGTCTGTGCTGACTGTGACTGAGGAATGAAGGAAACATTTTTTTAATTATTTTCTTCATTAAATTTATTCCCACTGCCCACTTTCCACACAATCTCATCTCAGCCCTGTGTATTGATTTGTCTCACATGTTCCATAATTCTTAATCACATTTTCTGCTACTTAAACCCCTTGTTTGACGCAGTCAGGGCAAAGGCACATGAATGACGTTTAATTGGTATCTTTGATATGGTAAAGAATCTTACAAGTCACTCTGCCATATAGCCAAAATATACAGATGCACAATGAAATTCTCTCCATGACTTGGGATCTGAGCTTCATAAAGCTAGAACTCATAGAAGATAACTGCTGAGCAAAGAGCAATGGAACCAAGATGGTCTGAGTCAACATTCATCACATCCCCTACATCAACCAAAAGGAAGCCTTCAACCCACAACATCTAATGCCAGGAGGACCCACAATTTTATAGACCGTCATCTTGTGGGGAGTCCAGTTATTGGATTACGCGTTCATATTACAACCAACAAAATGAGGTAATTTTTTGAAGATATATTTTCCTTATGATGTTTCATCATGATAATATGTTTATACAGGGTTAAAAAATATTCAAGAGACGTTTGGTGGACAACCACCTAAGAGGCCACCCAATAGCTGAGTAATAAAATGTCACTGAACCATTATGGAAAGTACATTTCCTTCATTCTTTGATCCAGCATGCAACAAAAACCATTCCAGCTAAACGTATTAGCTCTGTTACATTAATGCATCCATTATTTTATCAATCTTATATTTTCGGAATACCTAGCTCTGCATTAGCATCAATAAACGTAATTTGTTTAGGAGAAAATGAGACCCTATAAGGAAAGAAAATATTGATATTCCACAGGTTTCCTCGTCATCTTTTTTTCCAAACCTGAGGTGCAGAGCTATGGGTAAAACTGCATATGGCAATAATAAAAAAAAAACATTTTAAGGAATGTCTGGGGTTAAACTGGTAGGGTTTCCACAGACTAAAGTAATAAGGTTTCTTTACAGGCTAATGAGAGGCATGTGTGTATCAGAGTCATGCAGCAAATAAGGTAATTCCATATAAATGATTCTAGCCGACATGAAGTCACTTTATAATCCATACATCCATTTGCATCAGCAAGTAGAAACATACATGCATCCGTGTGAAATTGAATCCATAAAATCAGTTCGGCTACTGTGCACAGTACAGCCTGTGTTCACTTACACTGATTATATTTACAGTTTACTTGATTGCCCATTTTTTGTGTCCAAACCAGTGAACCTTCTGATATCAATCTTATGAAGAGATCCCACACACAGTACGCTAATGAAACCTCAAAAAAGAACCACCAGGACCATTTCCATAAGACGGTTGGAAAGAAATCATCTCCGATAAACATTCCATCAGGCCAGTTAAAACACTTTACAGCTTAGCAAAATTTTCCTTATGTGGACATTTCATGTAGGATACATTTCTTGGCTGCTGCATTCAAAGTTTCAGCAAATGTTTAGCAAAAACTGTCTCGGATGAATAGCTGTGGTTTAACGTATGAAGAGAGTTTTATAGGAAAGCCTCAGGTCTAGCGAATGGGAATGATTTTGAGGCTAGTGTTGGTAAGCTGTCAAGGGTCAAAGACTGGCTGGTTGCGAGAGAGAGCAAACCGCAGATAACGGATATACAGTATTGTGCAAAAGTCTAATATTTTTAGAAGTCACTGCACTTTGTTTTCTACAAGTGCATAAGGAAACCCATCTCTGTCTACATATGTCTTTATTCCCCTTTACTCCGCTCTCAAGTGGTCAGGACTAAAGCAGGTCGATCACAGATCAGGTACTCTTTGGGTGGTGGATCATTCTCAGCACTGTAGTTATGTGGACCTGCAGTGACCACTAAGACGTCAAGAATAAGCAGAACATGAACTACAAAAAATATAGAACGCCTAAGTCTTATACACAGTACTGTACGTGTTGTCCACAAAGAACAAAGCACATCAGACAAAGCATCTGTCAGGCTGGTCCCGTGTGGATTTGTAAAGCTTACCTATCTTACTAATTGGGTTTTGTCTCAAAACACATGTTCAATAATGTCGACAGTTCAAATTTCAAACCTGTTTATCCTGGTCATGGATGTCCAGAGCCTAGAAGACAATAGCTAAACTAAGAGTTATGGAAAGAAGGTGGTCCAACTCAACATTTACCATATTTTTTACATCTGGAATTCAAAGGGTGCAGATTAGCATGTTCCATAAACAGGGGAAAGTCTGAACACACAGTTAGAACTGGAGTGTGTTTGTATTTAACTATATTTGCTTTTGTTTGTGTTTTTTTATGAGTGTATGCAATAATGATATGAATATTGATCACGGATCGCTTGTCTGATGTCTCTAGGGATCATGAAATCATCTCATAAACTGAACAGAACATTACTGTACTGACTGGGGCACTGGAATGAAGGAAACACGTTTTTTAAATTAATTTATACTTCATTTATATTAGCAATAAATGTTATTCGACCTAACACTTGGTTCCACAAGTCATAGTCACACCCTCTGCTTTTAAACCTCTTGTTTGGTTAGGGCAGAGCCAAATGAATGGTGTTCAAACGGCATCTTTTTGGGGCAGTACAATGCCAGTCAAAACACTTGTAAGCATTTGCTCCTGCCTTTAGAACAAAGTTCAAGCCTTTGCTCCCTTAGCAAGGTTTGTTATGTTCATCTTTGCTCTCCGATGATATCTTTTCTGAGACAAAACTTCAGTGGATTAAATATAAAAACGAAATGTCTAACAAATATGGGAAAGCAAATCCAATTAAATAGCCAAACAAAAGAGACAGTTTGTTTGCCCAGTAGAAAAATGCCAAGGATTTGAAATATCCTTGGCTCATTAAGTCTACATGCACAATTCCCAGGCCATTAGACAGATGGTTTCAAACTATTTCACAGATAAAATTGTCTCATAACTTAATGTGTGTATTTATAGAGCCATATCGGCTTCATCTTACAGGTATGTGAAAGGTCCTGTCAGATATAAACAATCTTTTGTGATTGTCCAAAATAGGGAAGGTAATTCCGTGAGTGGTTAGTCATCCAGACGCAATGTGCTTTCCATTTGTATACAAGATGGGGAAACGGCACCATTAACAGAGAGATCCTCAGACTGAAGTGAAGTCATTGCTTTCCTAGCTATCAAAAGGGCAGATACATTCATTCATCCCCAGCTACTGCAGGAAATCGAGCTGCTCAAACACCAAGTCAGAGAAGGAAATTAATCATGTTGTCCTGTGTTTGCCTTTCTGTAGAGTGTCACACTGCCTCAAAAGGCAGGCAGGCAGGCAGGCATGTGGCCGGGTCAGCACACATGATGCCAATTATGAGGTCACTGGGATGACTAGACGCACCAGGTTCGGTTTTATGAATGAATGGAGCAGGCACAAGTCAACTACACTGCTCCCAAAAAAAGGGGATATTTAATTAGGGAAAAAATCATTTTGAAATACACAGAATCTTTGTGAGCAGTGTAGTTGGATTGCCGTGTTTCAGGATAAAAGAGTGACCAAACATCGAAGGTGAGTTAGCTAAATTTTACCGTGAAAGTACAGCTTTATTAAATCAGGCAGCCGTTTATCGTTACCCAGGAGCAAATGAGAGTTAAAACATTAAATGTAAATAAACTAAGAATTTATGCTTATACAGACGTTCTGGAAAAAACTGAAAGGCTGCTACATTAAAATTTCCCTTATTTTTAAGATGTGGTAATGACTTGGACCAAGCAAACATTAGCTGCAGTGCTACACTATGATCAAAATCACAGAAAACAGGGAGCACCTGTATTTTAAGTTCCATCCATTCATTATATTCCGCTTAATCCACACGGGGTCGGGTGGCCAGCCGGTGCCCACCTGGCAACTCGGGGCGCAAGAGCAAGAACAACCCTAGATGGGGCGCCAATCCATCGTAGGGCACACACAGTCACACACTAAGGGCCACTTTAGAGACACTGATTAACCTAACACGCATGTCATTGGACTATGGGAGGAAACTGGAGTATCCGGAGTAAACCCATGCAGACACGGAGAGGACATGCAGACTCCACACAGAAAGGAACCAGGCCGCTCCACCCTGGGATCGAACCCAGGACCTTCTTGCTATGAGGCAGCATATTGTAGATATTTATCTCAATATATCAGATGAGGCAAGATCAAATATTTTTAACACGGCTTTACTTTTAATTTCATTTGTGTTTCATCTTCTGAACGATGATGAAAAGCTGAGTGTGTCTGTCCGATGTTCCACCTCAATTACAACCCACGTGACTAAACACTTAACCGTACGATATGTAACGATTAAAATTGTAGAATTATGCCAATTTCTCACTAGGTTTTTCTCATAGCATTTACTAAGAGTGCCTGTATATCTAAAGAGATCGTTATTAAGGGGTTTTTTTTGGTATGAAGCTACATACCTTACATACCAACAGATCTTCTGTTTTCACTCCCAGAGTAATGCGTGTTGAAACAAGGCAATGAACCATGGCATTAGGTCTTAATGGAAGAAAAACTATTTAGCATTTTACACCCTATCTTTTTGTCCTAGAAACTTTGAGTAGGGGGCTGGGATTACCCTGGACATGGTTCAATACTGGGCACCACACTCACTCACTCACTCACTTATTCATTCATTCATTCATACGTTGGAACAATGACAAGAAGTAGGTGAAAGCACTGCAACTTTGGCATGCACTAAGAGAACATGCCAAACTCCAAACAGTAGCCTACCTCCATGCAAGGTGACCATGAGTTTTTTGAGAATATTTTTTGCGCACCATAATTGCAAATGGAACTGGAAAGAAAATCTTTAGAAATGCTTCAGTTTATTATAGGCTGCAAAAGAAAGGCACAGTGAGTTCACCACATGTCAGAAATATCCAGTCCACTCAGTCTCTCCTCCCCTTCGTATTCGGTCTTGGTCCATCTCACTCTGGGATCACCGAGGGATCCCAAGCAATTTTCTCTGCGTCCATCTGTATTATATTATAGGGTAACTTTTCAAACGCCTCCACTCTGAGCAGAAGTGTATTCTGCCAGTAATGATCATTATTACTGCATAAATCGGTTCTGAGAAAATTCTGAGGTGTAAAAAAAAAAAAAAAAAAATCATTCTTATACACCTTATGAACAACAAAATCAACTAGTATGCATGCATGTGTGATATGTTTGCTCTGGAACATTAGGGCAGACAAATGCCAGTAATATACACACTATATAGACAAACGTTTGTGGACACCCAAACAATAGCATGCTGCCACAACAGCTTTGGTTCTTCTTAAGGGACTTTCCACTAGCCTTCTGATGTTAGCCTGTAAAATCTGCCTCACTTTTGGCATTTCAGTGCATTTTCAATGTGTCCGTCAGAGCTGAGCTCAAGGTTCTGTGCAAGCCAGCCATGTTCTCAATTAAAACTGCCAAGCCAATTCTCTGTGGACTTGAGCACAGCAGGGCACTGACTTGTTGGAAGCAGAAACCTATAAATGTGTCGTATTGAGGGTCGCTGGGATATCTGTGCAACCAGTCTTCTGCTACTGTTTGTCTATGGAGAATCCATGCTTCAGAATAATTCTGAATGCGTTACAAGTGAGTATTACTAAAATAGCAGAGCTCATTAATTAAGGGGTGTACGCAAACTTTTGTCTACATGGCGCACGCAGATGCAAAGCTAGAGCGCAAGAAAAGCAAACTTTGGATTTCAGAGTCTCATCTGACCACAAAAGCCAGTTCCAAAGTTCCAGTAGCGTCTGGCAAACTCCAAGCTCTCATATTAGTGGTTAGATGAAAGAAGTGGCTTTTTTCTGGCTTGCTTTCCCAGTGCTAAACTGTGCAACCAAAATTTGGAAACTTGCTGAACCCAGAATGCTCCCATCTTCTACAAAAGCCATGTCTTTCCCAAGCAGTGGTATTAAAGTTCACTTTAAACTTCTTAATTATTGCCCCAAGAGTAAATAAAGACATTTCCTGCTAGTTTTTATATAAATTGTACATTTCCTGAATAATGAAGATAAACATATGATTGTCTTTCATATATAAATAATATTACCATTAATATTCAAATACTAAACCTTTGAGACTGAAATTAGAAATGGCAGTGTATTGCTAATTGCAGCTTCTCAGAATGGTAGCTTCTGTATGAAGTAACTTGTTGTTACTGTACGTTAGCTTGTGTTTGTCGTGTTTTAGCCATGTTTCCCCATTTCCTGCTGCAGCTATTTTGATATATGACTTCCTGCCACACCTTCAGAACAGGAGATACTTTTTTGCTAATCCATGCTTTGCTATCTCTCACAGGTCTCGCCAGTGACCTCAGAGACCGAGGCATATATTGTCATTTACGCATATACTTTTTCTTTTAACTAACAGGCATATGTTTATACACTACTCTGTGACTGCACACATAAAACACTGAATGTAGCACTACGTCTTAGTCAACAGGCGGCGACCTCAGAAGCGCCAACATCTGTGGCACAGTTGTGCCAAGGCTGAAGACAGCGTGAAGACGTCATAAACCTGTGTTTAAAGCTTCCTAATAAAAGGCAACGCTAACCTCTTCCCGCCTGATGTTTTCCTGAGTTTAAAGCTCACAGATGTGGAGTCTTCGTTCAGCGCCATGTGTCTCCCCAACGCTCGATCAGCAAGAACATAGTCACCCCCCACCCAAACAAAAACAGTGGCCCCTGACAAGAAAAATATGGTCGACCGTGAGAGGCCCTAATGCTTAGCATGTACCGCTGCCTCCTAGAGTGAAAACAAAACAGGTCCAGAAGGTTAAATGGCATACATTCCTTCACATCCAAGGATGCAAATGTCAAAAAGAGACTAATGAATCTACTTAACTACTGTACAATTGCTTTTTATCCAACAACACAAGGATGTCTTCCAAACAGGATGAAGACCGGGTTGATGAATGGTTTTTCAATTTGAAACTTTTCCCACCGCCATCATTTCTTTTCCAAGTAAAGAACTTTCAGTGCTTTATAGGTAGAATTTGTCCAAAAAAAAGGCTTTATGCTTCACAAAAGGTGCCTTCTGAAAGCTCTTAGCAATGGCCTGCTTGAACACACTGTGCAAACAGTTCTTCAGACCACATTGGTTTATGCACATCTGAACCACATTTCATCCTAACAAAGCAAAACGTATTATTATGTTGCTACGGCATTAATGTGGGTTTTGTCAGGCTTATGAAAATATACAAACTCAGCAGCCAAGACTCGAGTCTTAACAAAAGACATTTTTAAATAACTGAATTGATTCGATTAGCCTGGAATATTCAGCTGCTCAGCATGAACCCATTCGGAAATCGCATTAATCTGCAGCGAACAGTTTCCTATATGTTCTTAGCTTTCCTATGCAGGATGGCCCATATAATGAACCATTCCAAAAAAAGGGACATCCAAAGCCCCATTGTGCAGTAGCACACTTTAGTTTGACTATTAATCATGGGTAAGAAAACATCTTGCCTAGAACACAGAGCAAGCTGTCAAGTGATTTGTGCTTTAAGGAAAATAGGGACCAGTTTTACTACTCTAAAATGCATACAGTGTGATTTGTGCATGCATAAAAAAGGGCTGCTTACTATTTCCAAATAAGATTTCCGGAGTCTATATAGCACTGTATGTCATGTTGCATACCTTTGGAGAGCCTCCATATATCATTCCTTAGCACCTAACCTGGTTATTGCTGCAACTTATGTTCTTGCGAGGAAATAAAACTGACTGCAGACCATGCCGCCTCTTTTAGGGCAGAATTTATGGACGGCCACGAACTGTAGTGTGGTTTGAGGACACCACTTCTAATTAGGAATCAAGTGTTTTAGCCATTCTCACTGCTAACAGGTTCATTAATGGAAGCATGCATGCATTGAATTCACAGAGAAGAACAATGGAAGTGGAAGTGGACTCTCAAAACTTTCCGCCTCCCCAACAAGTCTGCCCTGCCCTCCTAAAACAAAGCCTCAACAGAAATTTGCCAATTTTGATGGAGAAATTTGCTGGCTTGAGATCTTTATAGAGCCACAAACCAAAAAGTCCAGATGAGACATTTGAGCTGGAGCTGGAATTGGAACATGTCAGTCAGGTCCAACATTCAGCATCACTGACTGCCCTCACAGTCGTTTCAGAATCTAGTGGAAAGTCTTTTCAGATCACCAAAGGCTGTGAGAACAGATAAGGGGACAAACTCAGTATTAATGGTTGTAAACGTAATTGTAAGTTATAGATTTTAATAACAATAGTCTTACAAATATGCAGCTTATCTGCTGGCCCAACCCTGGTGGAGCCAGCATTTTAACTCCCAACCTTACAAATTAGTCCTGAACGTTTACTGACCCATCACCGTTCCTGTCGGTCAGTTACACTTAGAAGGTCAGAACATGAGCAACGTCAACCATTTAAACTCATCCTAAAGAATCTACATGTAGTTTAGGTCTGCATCGTCCAAGACTCATTCATTCGGAGAAAAGAGTCTTTCCCTAGAACATCTTAACCGCCTAGGCTGAAAGAGGACATCAATTACACCACACAAATAATTCACTTTCCACCATGTAAGCACGCCATGAGCTTCCACTCGCAAATGATGTGTTTCCAGGAAAAAAGAAACCAGCTTTGATTTGTCGTCTTGCCTGGCTCATCGTACTCTAGGTAACACCAGATGCGAGTGTAATGAAAGTAAGCTGTCTTTTCCCATATGACGGGATAACCATAAATAAGCATGCAGTCAAAAAGAATTGCTTCCACACACATGTAACATTCTGACATTTAGCAACTGTGAAGGGAACTGTAGACTAGAAGCAGGAAGCCCACAATCATTAAAATGGCTGTATTTCTTTCAAGAGTGTTGCGCACTCATCATGTGGTTACTAGTGTGGTTGCCAGTGTTTTTCTATAAGTTGCACAGGAAGTGTATGATCTATGTTCAAGAGCTAAGAAAATTATTATCGTGATCGATTGTAGATTATATAGAGCCCAAAAAGAGCAAATCAAACCATTCGGTTTGAAACAATATCAGTTCCAAGAAAGAACCATTTTACTCCATCAGCTTCACAGGACCATCGTCTTTACATAGAATTTAAAAAAAACACTTAGATCGGTCCAGATATCAGCCTACTGAATGAGATCGCAGCCCTACTAAGCTCCAAACTTCCACATTTTACGGGAGAATTCCTCAAAGTGTGTGTTTTGAGGAGCTCAGGTGGTGCATCAGCCTATTGCAGCTGCCCACCATTAGAGACCTGAGAGAGGGAAGGTCAAACGAGCCATCATATTCATCTTGGCCATTGCATAAGCAGGTCGTTCCACTCGTTGGGCTCGAGTGACTCACTTAAAAGTTTCTACCACGCTATTGGTTCCTATGTTTAAGATTTTTTTCCAGTAGGCTCATTCTGTGGGAGCCTGGTTTAATTGAACATGTGGAGCCATAAAACCAGACCCACATGAGACAGCAGAAAACGCAGCCAAAGTTACTTTCAGAGAATCCATGAGGCGTTGCTTCCTAATGATTCTTACAGGAACAGATGTAATCTAATACTATAAAAGGCAAATCCCGAGTGTAGGTGCAGTGAGGATGAAGGCATGAAGTGTTCCATAAGGGTGCAGCAATGATGGAATCTAATAAGGCTTTTTGGTACTGTAAGAAAAAATGGCTTGTTTTCTTTGCACAGAGTATCCTACATTTTCCCAAAAACTGGCTCTGTACAACTGTGTTGTATTTTGGGATGTGTTACGTGTAACCAATCCGCATCAGACAGTGTCCCTTGGGTGCTTTGCATCAGGACTTCTTCAGAATGATACTTGGGGGGGCGGGGCAAGCAAGCCTGTCTGATGCAGATTGGTTTCACATACCACATCCCAATATACAACACAGTAAACACAACAAAATAAGATCAAAAGACAACCTTCAACATGCAAACAATTTGAAAACAACAAAAACACAAGTGTTACCAGTGGTTCCAGAAGACACGTTGAACGAGGACCAAAATATTTTTTTCCAATAAAGATCAATGTTAATTGAATGAATCCATTCCAGACCCCCAGAAAATCCACACAGCATTATACATTAATGGAACTGTATGGTATATCAAAACACTACATATACATAGAAACTTAAATAATTATGGTTTATATAAACGTACAAGTGCTATCATTTTCCTTTTTGGTCGGCTGTTATCCATGACGGTCCTAGATGACTTGTTTGCACTAAGAATATATTGGGAGACTCGTGTGCACCTTTAAGCGACTGTTACACTAATAGTCATTTCCAGCATTTAGCAGACGCTCTTATCCAGAGCGACTTACAATTAATACAGTCCTACATTTTTAAGCAATTGTGGGTTATGGGTCTTGCTCAAGGACCCAACTGTGGCAGCTTGGCAGAGGTGGGATTTGAACCCT